>PKMM01026215.1:718371-737940 GCA_002933915.1 Eutrema heterophyllum | reverse complement strand
TGTGCACTTGCGGTAGTTACATATAGGGTTAAAACCTGAGATCATCAAGCTACATGAGGAAGCTCGATTGACGACTGGCTTCTTGTAGCTTATTAACAATCGGAATCATGAAGGATCCCAACGGCGCGGCTTTGTTAGCCGCGGCAGGCGAAGGCGGAGAGATAGACGGAGGAGATAGACCGCCCCTCCAAAATCCAAATTCAAATCAGATCCGCAGCGAGATAAGTCGCCCCAATCAGATCTGAGCCTCAAAATTAAAAACCTTAACAACCAAAACACAAGGTGAGGAAAACTCACCAAAATCGCGGAGGCGAGGGTCCTTAGGTTCGGTAATAGAATCACAGACGGAAGCTAGGTCGACGCTAGCCTCATTCCTATCCTTCCAATTCTTGTGCGCCAACCGATCCTCCCACGGAAGTGTCTTCGCCTCCTTTAGTAACTTCTCTTCCTCTGACATTTTCACAAATCGATCCCTCCGATGCTATCGATCTTATCGATCTATACCAGCCTTGTTCGTATGGTCTCCCTCAGCTTTCTCTTTGTTTTCAAATTTTTTTGTTCGTGTTTTTAGTGTCGGCAAGAGAGAGAGGTCAAAAAAAGAGTAGGGTGGAGCGTAATCAGAGAGAGAGAGAGGGGCAAAGTGGAGTTTTTTCTTCTAAATAGTTCTATGGCTATATCGCCAATTATTTTCTCCCTCATAGTTATGTACGCAAATTTCTCTAAAAAAAATGAAAAGATGAAACAAGAAATGTGATATATATGAGAAAAAAAGAGTGATGGAAACTTTTTTGGGAAAATTTAAAATGGATCGGAGTCGAAGAAACGTATTATTAAATTTCAAGCTAATGAAAAGAGGAACAACACAAATGAACTGAAAATAAAAAGAAACTATTTATTTCTTACAAAATTAAAAAAGAAAAATAGTCCCAATGCATTTAAATATAGATAAGAAATTGAAAATATTTTTATTTTCCATGCATTAAATGTAGCACGGGTGCGACATATTTATGCTTCTTGTGTATCCGGAAGTGAATGAAGGAATGGCTGCTGAGGCAGTGGTTTAAGCTGCGACTGTTGTGAATATTGTTGGTATCCATGTGATTGATATTGAGGCGACATATATATTGGTACTATACCGTTGCTTGGCCCAGCATTTGCACCTTGTTGAACAGTCACGTAACCCGAGGTTACCTGAATCTGATCCGATGATGCGTATGAGTGAGGCGAAACAGGTAGATACATAATATATGGTTGTGTTGTTGTAGATTGTGATTGAACCGTAGAAACCGTAACTTGTTCCGTGAGAAACCTATACGTGAAGCTCACGACACCTTTTTTCCCATAAGGACCAGTCAAAGCGTGCGTCTCCAACTTCAAACCGTTAGCATCACCGTTGGCTAATGACGAAGGCGGATTTGAGGTCAACAGTTGTTGAATCGGAAGTCTAACGAATCCAATCTCTTTGTCGCCAAGGAAAGGCCGGTGGCTCATCAATTCCACGATGAGCATCAAACGCCCTTCATGAGCTAACTTCTCATCGAGAGAAAACTTAATCGTCTGATTCCAGTTTGGGTTTGTATTGGCGTGGAAAGCCACAGGGGTATTGATCCTATTCTTAACCTTCCTGTCCTTAAGGATCGCAACCGAAGCGTATACGTCCATGGCTGAAAAGGCGTTGACGTCTTCGATGTCCTTGGCGAATTTGATCACGATCTCTAGGATTAGTTTCGTTGTGGAGGTTTGAAACCGAGGCGAAAATACGACAGGCTGGCCTGATATTGCTGGATCTTGGTTTGGATAAACGGGTTGACCAATGGATGGTGGATAATCTTGCGCCGGAGGATACAAATCATCAACCGGGACCGGTGTAAACCGGTACAAGAGGCTCAACGTTGCTTCGGTACTTCCTCCTTCTGTGACTTTGATAGGACAAGTCACCGACTTCATCTTATTGACGTTACCGTTCGCAAACGATGGAAGCGGATTTGAGGCAAAAAGCTCATGAACCGGGACGTTGACTTCTCCTAGAGAAAGGTCATCCTTCCCTTCGAGCCAATAGCTAAACAACTCGACCTTGAGGGTCAATAGGCCTTCACGGGCTGCTTCTTCGTTGACGGAAAACTTAACGGTGTGATTCCACGTGGGATTAAAACCACCGTCGTAGTCAATGGGTGTTTTGGCCGCTTGTTTCTGTTGAGTGGTGTCGCCGTTGATTGAAACGACGGCGTATACGTCCATCTTGTCTGTTGCATCAACATGGCTGAGGTCACTGGCTGATACAACTTTGAGCTCAAGAGTTGGGTTCTCTATGGCTCTTTGCAACTGTGAGGAAGCCATTTTTAAAATGTCTTTCTCTTTGTACTATCTTCGCAAATGTGAAATAAGGACAAAGATATATACAAGTTTAGGTGTGGACATCTTCTAATGTTACAAAAAATTATAGAAAGATAACATGTATGTCATTTCTCGAGTCAACGTTAGTTTAATATACCTTAAATTATTATTAAAGAAATACACAAATTATATTGTGTAAAAATTTGAAAACAATCAGATTTTATATATAACCTCTTGAAATATACATTCATATTTAAATAATTTATAGTTCGACATAAAAACAAAAACAAATTATAATATAAACATAATTGCAAATATAGTCACTTATTTCAATTTTCATTAGTAAGTTACACTTTTTTAAAGTGTTAAAAATATTTGTCACTTTTTGGGTGAAAAACCAATTTTACCTTTTTTATTGTTACATCATGTACCGTCCATTATCGTACACGCCGTACTGTATAGAGATAAATTTGGATTGAACAGTGAAATAAATGCTAATTTCTACTATATTTTCAAAAAGTGATAACAAACTAATGAATATTCAAATAAGTGAAAATTTTTGCAAAATCTCGTTATAATATATATGTATATTTACCAAACATTTTAACGAGTACATGCATTTTTCTTTAAATGAGAGTATCTATATAGATTCACCCGTGTGTCTATGTCGAGTGGTGTCCCACTAGCACAACTCATTCATCACATAAGACAAGTTCCACATTGTATAAAGACTTGGTATCTATGATATTCTATATATAAAAAACGAGAACTCAAAAGAAACGTATCTTTCTATAATTTATTAAACTTGTATCGGATATCCTTTAGAGAATGATGCAAAAGAATGACAGCATTTTTTTTGTTACAAAGGAACTCAAATTAAAGAAAACCATTAAAATTGAAACTCTATAGTTGAAAGATTTGAATTGGACCCATAATTTTGACGGTCTTGACCGTCATGACGACCTCGAACTCGCAAGAAGAGCTTGAGGGTCAGATTCTTCTCTCTGCCTCTTTGCAGCTCTGGGGGAGACATTTCCGAGAGAGTATGAGTCTTGACTTTGTAATAGATAAAGATATTTTTATCTAGAAATGCGTGAAAAATCTTCTGAATGTTAACATTATACAAAGATATCATACTAATTATTATATTTTATATTCAGAAAATGATACTATTATAAAGCTCTGAACACAGCTGGAAACGAAAATCCACTTATGAACTCCACACGCACGTATAGTTTACAGTCGAAAAGCTAGCTAATACACACTTGTCTCCATATATAGGCACAAATTAATAAGAATAAATAAATTGAAACCCATCGTGGAATCAACTAGACTACTATGGATATTCCCTTTTTGGTGAATATACACCTCGCCATTTTACAGTATTCATTGGATGGTATCGTGATATATTATTGTTAATTTAGATCGTAACATATGTTAATATAATACTATAAATTTTCATATTTTTAATTATTTCAAAAAAAAAAAAAACCATGTTGGTCTAGGCCAAAGATCGATTCTCCGCAAATGCGGAATTATCTAACCACTCCTATTTGGCCCATTAAAGATGGTGTCACNTCGAATAGTAAAAGTCCGGATTATCCTTTGTTATAAAAAAAAAAGGAAAAAAAATTCACAAAACATAATTTGTAGATAACTTAACGGATCTTAATTTAAAATATAATTATACGGATCATAATTACGAGAGTTATCAATTTTAAAATCTAAATATTTTATTATTTTTACGTCTAATGCTAAATAAAATAAAAATGATCTATTAGTTTTTTTTTGAAAATTATATAAATAATTTATTTTTTGGAATTGTTTTTTCTTTTATTTTCATTGCCAGAAAATAATGATTTTTTAGCTCAAATGTTTGAGAGAGATTGTTTATGAGATACTTTTAAATGAAAATGATAGCACAGACTCTTTTCAATGAAAATTATAAATTAGATATTTTTCAGCATAGACTCAAATATATGACATTTGTTAAAAATAAGTTGGTAATACTTTTCTGGCAATTAATTTCTAAATTTGTCAGTAAATTACTTTTGTCCAGACCACAATAAATATTCGTCTCTATCCAATCTCTGATCGTCGTTTATGTCACGCGCTAAGATAATTATTTGCCAACGCGCAGTTCAATTCGTTATAGCCACACCGGCACGCTTTTCGTTACTAAAAACGGCAAACAATCTGAAAAGAAAAACGAGAAAGCTTGGAAATAATATATGGACAACTTTCTACATTGGCTTATCACTAGCTGAGAAAATCATATTAGCTAATACTGGTATATATATGTATGTTTATTCTGCAAATACCTAATAGATCGATAAGCAAAAAAAAAGAAAGTCGATGAAGAGGGAGAGAAGAAGGAGAACACAACCGGAGAATAGAAGGCCTCAAAGAAGAAGAAAACGAAAGATAAAAGAAGGATGTAAAAGAATCTCATGATGAAATATATATATTCTCGCAAATGTCAATAATTTCAAAACTTATTACGCTATTTACTATCCCTTTTGGTCACATTTAGATTTAGTTCTGATCTGTTTTATGGTAATCGGGTCTTCATACTCTACTTATATTCTCGCACATAGCATAATAATTTGAGAACAAATAATACAGTCATGACATTACAAGATACTAAATCTTAAAAAAAAACAAAAAAAAAAACACATCTCAAGGCAACGTATGGCTCCTGCTCGAGGCAGTCATTTAGTGCTGTTTGATTGATTTAACATTATATAAATGCAAATTAGATCATATACAAAGCTAAAGTTGTATGATATTGGGTGAAATGTGGGAGAAGTCGATTCAAACGGTCTATGTTTTGATTAATAGTTTAAAAGAAACGTTATTTCTTAGTTTGTTCCTACATCTTACAGAGAAAATTCAAACTCAAATAATTAAGCCTTTCAATTTGAAGAAAAAACATTTTCGAATTAATTTCTTAAAATCAACGATCAGCGAATTAATATCGTGCCTTCAAGTCTAACATTAAAGTCGTTTCACTTTTAAAATAAATAAATAAAAATATAAATAAAAGATCAGAAATTAATCTTTAGTGGTCCAAAACATTTGGTTTATTGACAATTTTACACACTTGTATTTCATGCAGAAATGGTTTAAGAGTCGGTTTTAATTCTTGTAACCGGACTCCTTTACATATACAGTACGTATTTGGTTTTAATTAGTGGTTAGTGTGGCCAATTTTTTTGCCTATTAGCTCAATGGGCAAAGCCTATAATTTCCGGAAATTTCAATGAAGGGATACAGATGTGTTGCTTGCAAATGTAACACCTGAAGTCTTGATTGTGTATATGACTCTGGGCCCTGCTTGAGAAGTATCCGATCTACTGGGCCTAGCTTAGGGTCGCCGGATAGAGTCACAACCAGACGCAGATTCTTTTGGAGGGGTGTGGGGGGCAAACCCCCCACGGTACGGTTTCTATTGGTCTTAGGAAAATGAATCCTTTACTAAATGGGATTAGCTAGGGATCATGTTTTTAAGAGCTTATAAATATATACAAGATCTTAAGATTTGTAAATTATTATTCACACGATTTTACAGAAACCCTAAACGGGTGTTTACCTTAATTTGCGATTTCTCTCTAGGTTTTTAGACCTTCTTCTTGTTTCGATTCGCTCTAATTCATAACACTTTTCTTACCATATTTATTACTATTAATTGTTGTATATATTCGTGAACAAAGATAGAATAGAGTAAATAGTAGTAAATTACTATAATCTCAATTGAATATGCAAGAACACTTTATTGGATGATTTTCATAAAACACTTAGAACATGAATAGTAGAATTTCCTTCAGATTTCTAAACTAAGACGACTATATATGAAGCCTCAAGCCACCTTAATTCCTTTCCAATTTCACTTGTGTGTGGGGGAATTGGGGACGATGTGCGCACAATTGTCTTTAAGAAGAGGTGGAAAGAAGGGGTTTAACGGAAACATATGAGGCCAACAGTTAGCATCGATTGTCGAGAATGCCTTGCAACATGCGACTCCAACGTGTCCAAACTGACCAGAGAAAACTGATTTGTAGAGTTCGAATATGCATCCCCGAGTATTGAAAAGAGATGACCAACATTTTTCCATATCAATAGGGAGATATGGTGTAAATTGTGAGTGTGGTGGTTGCTCATGAGCTACTCCTGGAGTGATTACAACTGCAGCACATAAGGTTACAACTACGACTAAGGAGACCATAGTTCTTGAATTGTTTCCCATCTCTCTCTTTTTCTTTTCTTACTTCCTTTTGCTTTGATGTTTGGATGGTTTTGTAGGAAAATCTACTTAGAATTTATAGGATGGAATTAGAAGAAAACAAAGGTATTAACTTATATGTAATTAATTAAAAAAAATACTTAAGTGTTTATTATAAGCAACGGAAGAATATTAAAGCTTTTAAAAGTAACTCATGTTCTGTTAATGATCTGGTTTGACCAAAGTTCTTCATTCGGTCAAAGACATAATGAGTTATGGGTATTACCAATGTTCTAAATTACGTTAGGCGCTAGTCGGGCAGTCGGGTTGTGCTTAGCGCCTAGCCCAAAAATCGGGAATTAATCGGAGATTAATCAGGGACTAGTTTTTGGACTTTTATTGACTTTTTAACATATTAATTCATAAATTTATGACTTTTTAATGATTTTTAGTGACTTTTTGGACTTTTAATGACTTTCAAACATCATAGTAAAATCAAATTAAAATTTTTCAAGATTTTTATTAAGCAATAAATTTTTTAAAAAAACAAAAAAAAGTAGGCGGCCGCCTAGGCCAGCTAGGTGGAGGAAGTGGATCTAGCAACTAAGCAGAGAGTAATCGGAGCTAGGCGGAAATTTTTAGAACATGGGGTATTACAATTAAAAGGTGTTTGGTGAAAGACATAAAAAAATGATATTTGATGGAAAATATATCTATATTTTTCTTCCAATTAAACAATATTTATCAAGCATGAACAAGAAAAAAATTACAAAGCCCAGCCCATGTGCTTTGTTTAAAAAAAAAAGGTCAATAGAAACTCTAATTGTAGGGGAAGGAAACTAGTTGAGCCCGAGTTGAATAAACCATATTTATGGAACTTAATTGGATTGAGAGCTAATCAGCAATTATGAGAGAGCATGTACTATTATTTGGTTCGGGTTTTGTAGAACGGTTGAATTCGTTTTTGGGTGGAAATTTTCAATTCTTTGGGAATAGCCGACGAACACAAAGTGAGAGACACGTCTATTGAAGAACGAACCTATGCCACACTCATGATTAATGTTCTACGTGGACTAATCTTCATGGACTAGTCCTAGGCATATGGTTATTCGGTTCGGTTTGGTTCGGTTATTTCGGTGTTTGGATACGTTCGGTTATGTCTTTTACTATCCATTCGGTTAGTAATAGTTTTCGGTTCGGTTCGGTATGGTTAACAAAATTAATATGAACCGAAGGTTTGAAAGAGTTTTGGATCGGATTGATCTGGTTGACTCACACAGGTTTAATTAGGTCTTGTCACGTCTTATTACCGTGTCTTACAATGATTAAGGTCTTTCTCTGAGTTTTCCAAGGGGTTGGCATAGTATAAGTAGTGTAAAGAGTGACATAGCAAGTGACATAACTAAAATTGGAGCAGAGTAAAGCAAAAGTTTCCGACCAGGATTTGCTGCCTTTCCTAGGCAGGGCCGACTCTGAGAATTATGGGACCAAAAAACAATTTAATAAAAATTATTATAATTTTTTTTCTCTTGCAACTGACGCTAGATTCTATCGCAACAAACATGGAAATGTTAAATGTTTTTTATACTATAATTAAAGGAAATTTGTTAAGTAGATTGTCTTATTGTTAGTTAGAAGTTCTTCATGATTTTATTAAAACTTTTAAATCAGATTTCGTGCTTAATAACTAAGTTGCATGACCGCTTAAAAAACAAAGTAGTACCTCATGTTTGTAACAGTCAGTAAAATTGCAGTATATATCTATAATCTATGTGTTTGTAAATTGTAATCCACTCCAATTGAAGAGTAGGGTTGACCACAAAATAATTGAAGAGAAAATAAATATTATATTCAATGAGGCGAGACCTAATAATTGAGCATGAATATGTTCGATCAGCTCATAAGAAAACTCCATTTTATAAATGGACAAAATTAAAAACATGAATAAAATGGTAAAATGATGTCACGTAGAATTATTTTCCTGATTTCAACAAAAAAAAAAATGTTTGACGGATTCAACGTCCTTTGAACTTAATTAGTAACCCCATCCATATTTTTTTTTATGTTTTTCTCTTATCGAAACGTCTACATACATATCTGAACATAATATACAGCAAAAAAAAATCTAATTAATGTTTTTTTAACTATAAATCTAATGTTTTTTTCATAGCAAAATTTTTGTAGAGTAGGTGGTTAAATGTTGCTCATTAATTTCCTAAAATGACGAATGAAACAAACGTAAATAAGTTTGTTATCATGTGTATTTTTAGTAATTGTTATGAAATATGCATGTGTTTAACTAAATAACATTTTATTTTAGCCAATTAACGGCACACTATTTAATATTTTTTTCAAAACAGATAAAAAAACTATCTTATATTATATACCATTGCATCCGTCTCGGCCCAAAGTTAGAGGACGGAAGTTGGTAAGTGAAATTCGATTATTATTTCAATTTATTTAGATTTAGATTTTAATGTAATAATTTTTTTTTATGTTTTCAGGTTTAAATTGTCGACCGATATTACAAATACGATCTTGCGGATGCTCCACACCATGTTGGAGAAACCATACGAGAAGTACTCGGTCATGCCGAGCGACGAGAAGGACTTGTGGCACCAGACTTTCGCGGTAAGTAACTTTTTTTATTTTTCTTTCCTTTTTTTTTAATTTTGAAAATTAATTTGATGTGTTTTTTTTTTAATGTAGCAAGAGTTCACGTGGCACCATACTATGACATCGAAAGTTCTCAACACTTTCGACAAATATGCTGTTTTTCAGTACTCGAAGCACATGTACGAGTGGAAACAGAAGTGGCTGCACAACAAGGAGAAACCGAAGGACCTTGAAGACGAAGTCTGGAAGGACTTCTGCGACTACTGGAATCAGCCTTCAACGAAAAAGCTCTCCGAGAAAAACTCGAAGAACCGGAAGAGCGACCAAGGAGGGAAGGGGATCTACATCCACAACGGGGGCGCAAAGACCGTCGAACGCGATGCGATGGAAATGGTAAGTATAATTTCAATTTTTAATTACTAATTTTGTTTTATATTATTATATTACTTAAAAAAATTTCACAGGCAAAAGATTGCCTGAAAGTCATCGAGAAGAGGCACACCAATAAAAAAACTGGTGTGATCCATGACTTGGGGATGCGAGAAGTTGTCGAGAGGAGCAAGAAGAAGAAGTTGGAACGTGAAGTTTTGATGTCGCAGCTTACTCTCGAAGGATCCTCGTCCTCAAACGAGTTACCCGGGGATGAGATCAACGACATTGTTCTCGGTGTAAGTTTCAATTCGTTTTCATATTTGTTTTTGGTAATTTCATTACTAACATTTATATTATTTTGTAGGAAACTCGACAAGTGAAAGGTCGATTCGCTGGGTTAGGCGGACTTCCGACCCATGAATCTTCTTCCTCGGTTTCTCGATATTCTTCGGAGTACCGGGAAGAAATCGAGAGGCTCAGCCAAACGGTGAGAGACCGTGACGCGCAGGTCGTGGAGTTGCAGTACGCTCACGAAGCAACCCGTCAGGAGCTCACCGATTTGCAGAACACCATGAAGGCCGCCTTCCCCATCTCTTTCCAGACTAATTTTTCTGTTTTTTTTCCCGCCCATTATATATTTTTTTTCCCGCACATTTATGTTTTATGAAATTTTATGTTTACTTATTTTTTTAATTAAAAAACTTTTATATTTACAAAAAGTCACTAAAATTTTCCGCCTAGCTCCGATTACTCCCCGCTTAGTCGCTAGATCTACTTCCTCCGCCTAGCTGGCCTAGGCGGCCGCCTACTTTTTAAAAATTTATTGCTTAATAAAAATCTTGAAAAGTTCGAATTTGGTTTTACTATGATGTTTGAAAGTCATTAAAAGTCCAAAAAGTCACTAAAAATCATTAAAAAGTCATAAAATTATAAATTTATGAATTAATATGTTAAAAAGTCAATATAAGTAAAAAATTTTATTTAATTAATTAATTTAATAAAAATCCTATAAAAAAAATTATAGATTGCCGTCGGAAACAAAGCCCGTCGGAAGTCTATCGGAATTGATTCTGACGGATTTTCCGAAGGATGTGTGATCAGAACTACGCGTCAGAACATTGTGCGGGGAAAAAGGACGCTCCAAGCTTTCTAGAACATCTAACCTTGCACGATTTGGATCTATAACCAGGGAGTTATCATCGTTTTCCTCTCGAGTAAGCAACTTTCCTATTTCAAAAGATTTACTTCGAGAAACCCTAAATTCCAGAAACCATAATTCTAGAAAACCTAATTTTAGAAACCCTAATTCCAATTTAGGAAGTTTCAATTTCTGGGAAGTTTCTATTTTGGGAAAGTTTCTATTTTGGGAAAGTTTCCAAAATAGAAAGTTCTTCTTTTGGCAAGTACTAATTAGGGAAAGCTCTACTTAAGGAAAGTCTAATTTTAGGACTATGTTCTTGCTGCAGTTACTCATTTCTAGCCAACCGCAGCTAACTAGTCAGATATCACAGGTCAACCTAAAGGCAAAGGTGAAGACATGAATTGTGGATCCCTAAGATGCTTTAGTCGCAATTCACTTTAAGTGTCATTTAATATAGGGAGTAGAGTTGTTTGCGGTTTGTTGCCGGTGATTGTTGCATCATGGATGAGAACCAATTATATCATCATGTTAGGATATGAAAATACGGTTGTCTGTCGCCGGTCCTATGGTGGTAAAGCCAGGATGCGACATTTGCTTTACCGGGCCATAGTCGTTGACCATGGTGCAGCCAGCCGGACGGCCATGGCTATTAGCCAAAGAGTGGAAAAGAAGGGGTTGACGGGCCCACAACAAATGAGATTGATTACCTCAGTGGCAAGAGTACCCTTGGCAATGTGAACGGACCTTGTAGGACCTTTAGCGTGTTGATTGTTGCATAGCATATGACACTACAAGAAAACATGCGATTTGCGATGGGATTTGCGACAGCTTTGCGAGTAGCTTGCGGGAGATTTGCGAGAGCTAGAAAGCTCGTCGCAAATCCCTCGCAAAATTGCAAGGGATTCCGCCGTCGCAAATTGCGACGCTTTTGCTACTGTTTTGCGACGATATTGTGAGGGATAATTTTGCCCTCGCAAATTCATAGCAATTTTGCAAGGGATTTGCTAGGCATGCTTTTTTAGCAAAATTTGCAAAGAATTNGAGGTATGTTTTAATTTGATTTCAATTTTTTTTTTTTCGTAATTTTCTTTAATAACATTTTTAAACTTTCGTAGGAAACTCGACAAGTCAAAGGTCGATTCGCGGGGTTAGGCGGGCTTCCAACCCAGGAATCTTCCTCCTCTATGCCTCGATATGCTTCAGAGTACAAAGAAGAAATCGAGAGGCTCAGCCAAACGGTGAAAGACCGTGACGAGAAGGTCGGTGAGTTGCAGTGCGCACACGCGGAAATGCAGACCGCTCACGACTCAACCCGTCAAGAGCTCAGCGCTTTGCAGGCGACCATGAAGAAGGCATTCCCCGATTTATTTCCGGATTAAATTTCATGTTTTTTTTTTCTTTTTATAACATTTTATGTTTTTTTGTAATAACATTTTATATTTTATGAATTTATTTAAATCAAATTTATATTTATAATTATTTTTTATTTAAATAGATTTTTTTTATTTAAATAGAATATAATTTAATTATTTTTTATTAAAAAAAATTATATATATCCGTCGGAATGTTGTCGGAAATCTTACCGACGGATTCCCGACGGACTACCGACGGAATATTTCGACACAGATCCGTCGGAAATCCGTCGGAAACACGATTCGTCGGTAATATTTCCGACGGGTTTCCGACAACTTTCCTACACTTATTTCCGATCAAATATCCGTCGGATACTACGTCGGAAATAGGTCCGTCGGAATTCCGTCGGAAATGTCTGACCCCTTTACGACGACTAACATCCGTCGGAAAGTTCCGACGGATTTCCGACGGATATCGATTTCCGACGACCTAGAACCGACAGCTTTTTTCCGTCGGAAATGGTCGTTTCCGACGAATTGCCGACGGAAACCGCCGTCGAAAAACGCATGTTTTCTTGTAGTGAAATTTGAACCAATATACCAAAAATATTAGAAGTTCTATAGGAAATAAATAATTTAAACATAAAGAATAAATTGTTAAAAAATTATTTAAATTCAAATTTTCAGAATTAATTAAATTCAGAAATTCAATTTAACTCAATTGAATGCAAAGACCAGAAATAAACAATTTGAATAAATTGCATTGATGATTTTAATTAAGCAAATTAAATCACCTAGTCAACAAAAAACATATGCAATTATTGCATCCAATCAAAGTTGGTGACTAAACCAACGAATTTCAAAACCAAACCAGGAAACAAGGAACCGGTTTAACCAGATGAAAACCAAACCATAATTTGTAAATCCTTTTTGGTGATGACACAAACAGATCAACGTCCGAAAACAATTGCGATCAAAATAAGTTTTTTTTCTTTCCAACCCATAACCAGATGCAGCAAAAATAAGGTGCGGAAACGATTATGGATTTTGTTCGAAAAACGAACATAACTTTCGATGAACACCTGTTCTCATAAAAACAAGCGAGTCTGAAAAGGAAAAAATATCAGAATATAATCAGATTAAGTGCAAAACACATTTAAACAATTTATATAATTCGAATAAATTGTCTAAGCACTTTAAAAATAATTTTCCAGTTATTAACGAAGCTGGAAAATATATAAATAAATTGGGAGATACTTTCTGAATTTCTGTTGAATAAACAACATATTTCAGAACCAAAATAACCTGAAACGGATCAAAAAAAAAGATTGGAAACAGATTGAGGATCCAGATTCCTGTTCTTATAACAAAAACACTTCACAAAAAATCAGTTTTCGTTAGTGTAGTAATACATAAATGAAAATTTACAGAATTAAGATTGTAGGAACGCAATATCTACAACATGAGAAAACTGATAATTTGTAAAGAAATTACATAAATAAATCGATAAACATAATATAAATATGATACCGATACAAGAATTAGGAATATGTTTTGCAGAGTCGAGAAGAATCTCTTTCCTTAATTCTGTAAACGCCATGTAGTGTGATGGTTGCATAGCGTTCCGAATCCCAAGATACATGCAACTGCAATTATTCTGTCTTGCACAACCCCCCAGAACATAATCTAACGAATGCTTTTTCCGTGTTGTACTCTCATAAAATAATTAGAGAACATATGAAGAAAGTGAAGAAATTGTTTTTCAATTTCCATGGAAGAATGAGAGTCTGAGAGAGAGAGAGTGACCAATTTTGGTTAATCTCAAATAGGGAGAATAATGCTCAATTAATATACCATTAATCTGAGCTATTATGGAGAGGAGTGGTTACAGAATTTCTCAATAAATTTGAATCAATTTTTGTATTCATGAGGAGACTTTTCAGCTTGACCGTATTTAATTATATATTGATCAAATACAAAATTAAAACGGACTGCAAAAATAATCTCATCTTTGAACCGTAGGCCCATCTACCAAAACCCGAGACTCGAGCCCAGTTCGATATCTCCTCCCTCCAATACACCATAGTGTATTCAAGACTTTTAAACCTTGTTATGACTTCTCCACTATATATACAAAAGGATTTCACCTCAAGTTTCCAATGTGGGACATTTGTTAGTTTTTAAACTTAGCCAAATTTTAAAGCATTTCAAGCTTTCCAAATCACCCACTTTGGACCTCCATTTCTCATTCAAATCAACTCCGATTTTGACAAATGAATACACTACATTATAGTGCTCACGGCAACGATTTCATCGTACCCAAAATCCGGTCATTCCGACAGACGTCTCCGCCGGAGATTCCACCGGAAAAGTGGTCAACGCCACTTTGTCAAAAACGAGTTCCAACAATCCCCCGCATGATAGAAATGACTCTAGACACATGACTCGAAAGAAGGAATTTTGAGAGTACAAGCGAAAAATCCACTGTATATAAGTTGGTAGCATTTTTCAGCCTTGAACCAGTCATTGTTAATAGCTATCGGATTTACTCGACCAGGAGGTGAACATGATGTCTTGAACCCCCCGGACTTTGATGTAAACCAAGATAATAGCTAGAACACATCTTCATTTTCTCACAGAACTAGGTTCTCTGTTGTATTCATTTTGGTCGTGAACATGCTTGGTTAATCATGAGTGAACTTGAAGAATATAGCATGACCTTCATTCTCCTAGAAACGGCCTCATTTCACACTCACAAGGTGATTTGCTATTAGCTTTGTTTTAGAGAGCATCCTGTAATACTCCACTTATATCTCAAAGCTATGGACTCAAATCATTATAAGCAAACGCTTATCCTCTACACATACATGTAGCACTGTTCATCATCCTGGGAACTGGGAAGAGACAAAAGTCTCACAGTGCTCTTAGCAGATTCAGTTTGACTTAGTTTTCCCTTTGAACCTACTTCTTGGGATCTCTAGTCATGTAGATGGGGTTACCGCCAAACCTCCTCTTAAGTCATAGGCTTTAATCTCATTCCTCTTGATGATTTCACAACTTGATCTCGAGACAAACCTTTAGTGAACGGATCCGCTAGGTTGTCATTCAACTTGATGTAATATAACGTGATTACACCAGTTGAGATCAAGTGTCTAAAGATGGTTTTATGTTGTCTTCTTATATGACTAGATTTATCNGAACCCCCCGGACTTTGATGTAAACCAAGATAATAACTAGAACACAGCTTCATTTTCTCACAGAACTAGGTTCTCTGTTGTATTCATTTTGGTCGTGAACATGCTTGGTTAATCATGAGTGAACTTGGAGAATATAGCCTGACCTTCATTCTCCTAGAAACGGCCTCATTTCACACTCACAAGGTGATTTGCCATTAGCTTTGTTTTAGAGAGCATCCTGTAATACTCCACTTATATCTCAAAGCTATGGACTCAAATCATTATAAGCAAACGCTTATCCTCTACACATACATGTAGCACTGTTCATCATCCTGGGAACTGGGAAGA
Source organism: Eutrema heterophyllum (assembly GCA_002933915.1). NCBI lineage: Eukaryota > Viridiplantae > Streptophyta > Magnoliopsida > Brassicales > Brassicaceae > Eutrema > Eutrema heterophyllum. Next base: position 722,379 of record PKMM01026215.1, on the reverse strand, counting down.
GACAAAAATCTCACAATGCTCTTAGCAGATTCAGTTTGACTTAGTTTTCCCTTTGAACCTACTTCTTGGGATCTCTAGTCATGTAGATAGGGTTACCGCCAAACCTCCTCTTAAGTCATAGGCTTTAATCTCATTCCTCTTGATGATTTCACAACTTCATCTCGAGACAAACCTTTAGTGAACGGATCCGCTAGGTTGTCATTCAACTTGATGTAATATAACGTGATTACACCAGTTGAGATCAAGTGTCTAAAGATGGTTTTATGTTGTCTTCTTATATGACGAGATTTATCATTACTGTTTTAGGTCCAAATGTGACCTTTTGAGGAGGTGGCACTGCAACTTTTGCCAGGCACCCCCACACTTTTGGGTATTTGTACGGATGTACTTTACCTCTCCAAAAGTTCATATGGCGTCTTGCCAATAACTTTATGTGGTAAGCAACGCTTCCCCCCACATTTCTTGAGATAACTCTGAATCATGCATCGGTGCATTCATCATCTCACTAAGAGTTCATAATTTTTCTTCCGCAACTCCATTAGATTCAAGTGAATAAAGAGCAGTTTTTTCCGACGAATAATGCCATGTTCTCTAAAGAACGAATTTAATTCTCATCAAACTCGCCAGCTTTTTCACGTATAACTATTTTCATAGTTTTCTCAAGTTGGTTTTAACAAATCCATCTTGTATGCTTTGAACTTTTCAAAACCATATTCTTGCTTCTTAGCAAGTACACACATCTATCACAATAGATATCATTGTGGTAGCAGCGTAATGCCACCATTCAATTTGGTTATTTACCAACCATATTGACTTTAGAAACTACACACCACGTATCAAATTTAGTCAGATTGGTCTGGGACATCCCATTGTCTCTGCGTGGTCATTCTTGCTACACCATTCGTTAGCATTGCTACGACATGTGTCAGCATTGTGACCCATCATGTCACACTTTGTGACATTTTCCATTGAACTTCTTTTAATCATGTTGCTTTTTGAAGCTAGTGGAGGCTTTTAAAGAAACCTTATGTTTCCCCTTGTTCTTGTGCCCAACCACTTTTGCATTATGATCACAAATGTGAACACCTTATGCTTTGCGGTTTATAGATTCAATCCGCTGCCTGGCAATCAAGTATTTCTCTTATGCAAAAGATATTTCTTGAAATCTTTTCAAAATAATGGAAATTTCTCAATAAAACAACAAGGCTGGTATGTCAAAGAAATTGACATCCCTTTAGCCATTATCTTATGCATCAGCAATCAGAAATTTCGTCACTGCAAATTTCTGAGAACATGTGTTCTTAGACTTGTACTTCTTAATAAGGAAACTCAAAATTGCTTAGAAATATTCAACTCACTGTATACTTATACAGCAGTTTGATCAGGCGGATTTTATCCACTTTTTGCACAAAACGTTCTCATTGGTACAAGATTCAACACATACTAGAGTTCTCAAATTAGTATTCTCAAGAGGAAGCATAGGCTATCCTCCTTGAGTTACTTCTCTAGTTTTAGTATGGTCAGAGAGATATACATCTTCCGTTACCACATTATGAATCAAGTTCCATCGAATTAGTCTAGCATTAGTCATGCGTTTACAACACTCGACACTAACGTGACAATCTGATAAAAATCAGAATTTACCACAGTCACATGTGGCAGACCACTACCAAACTGAATTTGGTGCGTCGACTCACTAGACTTGTAACCATAACACCTCCACTACTATCAGTGTACATAGGATCTGAACATTCAGATAAATATCAGAATTTTTTCAGTCCGTATAGCACACAAGGTCATAGGTGGCAGACCATTCCCAATATGGGATGTTGACTCACCATACTTGTTGCCATTTCAAACGTTTTTGTTAACGTTCTCATTTTGGTCATATATTTCGATTCAATCCGCATATAGACAAACACTACAAGAAAACATGGCCATTTCCGACGGCCATTTATCCGTCGGAAATTTCCGACGGATTTACGACGGAATTTGGACGAACGTATCATTCGTCGGAAATCCGTCGGAAACCCATTGCCGTTGGAAATCTGTCGGAAATTTCCGTCGGACGAATTCCGACGGATTTCCGACAAATACTGATGTTGTCGACATAATGCCGACGGATTTCCGACGAAGGCCATCCGTCTAACAAATTCTGACGGATTTGCAACAGATGTTGACCTTGCCGACATCGTTGCCGACATCGATAATATCTACGTTGTATCCGTCAGAAATCCGTCGGAAAACACACACAATTTTCCTTATAAAAACGTATCCACCCTCTCATTTACAATCACAACACCAAAAAAAAAACCTCTCTTATCTAGTTCCTTACGAGAATATCTTCTTCAGATCCTTATAATTATTTTCGATCATGGATGGACAAGCCTCATCAAATTCCGGACACATGCCTAGTTACGGAGGAATTCAAAGAAGGTTTGCAGGAATTCATGGCATTTGCGGGTACGCAGAAGAAAGCCAAAAAAACCGATAAAATCTACTGCCCTTGTACCAATTGTGGGAATCATAGATTAATCGTGATAGATGAAGTATGGTCACACATGTATTGTCATGGGTTTATGCCGGGTTACAAGATTTGGTATTATCACGGAGAAAATTATACAATGGTGGATAATTATGTTAGAACTAGTGAACAATATATTGGGGATAACGCTAGCTTAGAAGAACCTGCAATGGAAGTAGAAAGTACCGTAGGTCATGTTCAGATGGTGAACGATGCATTTCGTGAAAGTATACCATTGGTTGCTGAGTATGGAGATAGAAGAGAAGAACCTAACTTAGAAGCTCGAAGATTCTTTGATATGTTAGACGCTGCTAAACATCCGTTATATGATGGGTGTAGAGGTGGACATTCCCCTTTATCAACTGCAACTAGGATAATGGGTATAAAGACGGATTTCAATTTGAGTGAGGATTGCGTGGATGCAATCACTGATTTTGTGAAAGACATTTTGCCAGAAGATAATCTTGCACCGGTATCATACTATGAGATACAGAAACTTGTTCAAGGTCTAGGATTGCCATATCATATGATAGATGTATGCATTGACAACTGTAGCTCTACTGGAGAGATGACGCAGACCGTTTGACATGCCGTTTTTGTCGCAAACTTCGGTATAAGGAAACAGGCGGAAGAGTGTCAGTGCCATAGAAACGGATGTGGTATTTGCCGTTAACAGAGAGATTGAAGAGGTTATATCAGTCAGAGCGCACAGCGGGAGCAATGAGATGGCATGTAGAGCATACAACAGATGGAGAAATCGCCCATCCGTTAGACGCAGGAGCATGGAAACATTTTCAATCTATGTATCCCAGCTTTGCGTATGAGGCGAGGAACGTATACCTTGGATTATGTACCGATGGTTTCAACCCTTTTGGGAAGCTCGGTAGACAATATTCTTTGTGGCCAGGAATTGTAACACCTTACAATTTGCCGTTATCTTTGTGCATGAGACAGGAGTTCTTGTTCCTTAGCATTCCCGTTCCTGGACCAGAGCATCCGAAGAGATCACTTGATGTGTTTTTGCAGCCATTGATTTATGAGTTGCGAATGTTATGGGACCAAGGTGTTGACGCGTTTGATGTTTCTTGTCATCAGAATTTCGTCATGCGGTCGGTACTTATGTGGACCATTAGCGATTTTCCAGCATATGGCATGTTATCAGGATGGACAACGCACAGAAGGTTATCGTGTCCGTACTGTCAAGATAACACAGATGCGTTCTAATTGAAGCACGGACGCAAAAACTCTTGGTTTGATTGTCATAGGCGATTCCTACCTAGTGATCATCCTTATCGTCGGAGCACCACATTGTTTAGGAAGAACCGGAAAGTAATTGATGGTCTAACTCCTGAGTTAGATGGACAGTATTTGTTAGATCAGTTCAGATATTTTGGTGCAGATAGGACGGTTGATTGTGGTGGTAACGGGCATCATCCTGTTGATGGTTGTGGCAACGTACATAATTGGCACAAGAGAAGTATTTT
>PKMM01026215.1:624468-718127 GCA_002933915.1 Eutrema heterophyllum | reverse complement strand
TCACCATCTGAATTAAGTTCTTCGCCTTAGGTTGTTCCCATAGCTAATTCTAGGTTGACGAATCTAGAACTTAGATCTTAGGATAATTGGTTAGGCACGAGAGTGCGATTAATTACCTGACAGAACCTAGGTGAGCAAAATAACTATTCGCAAAGAGATTTGGTTTAGTTGTTTTGTGAACAAATCAAACCTGAAATAAAAGCTGGTTTAGACTTTAGGATTCGCAAAGAGATTTGGAATTCTAGGATTTAGACTTAGATAGTTTTCGCAACGAGAGTTGGTTAGCTATACTTTAGTGATTTGAGTTCAAGAACCGCGCTAAATCTGAATCCTGTTAGTTAGTTTATCTACATTCATTGAATTCCTGAGAAATACCCTGAGCCTATCTTCTTTCCCATTGATTCACAACTTATTTACTTTACGCACTGCTTTAATTTACATCTTTCTGGTTTAGCTTGATTCTAATCTACATAATCTATTGTGTGAATTCTGGAGTTCTTGTGTTCGACCCCTAACTATACTACGACAACTGCTTTAGTACTTTTAGGGTATTAATTTGAGCATATCACATTGCAAGGAAATCAGTCATAGCATTAAGCGCTGCAAAAAAGCGTCTATCTCTTGTGAAGCATGTAAGTCTGCATGCCACTCCTCTATAAATAGTCCCAAAGTTAAACCTGCTTTAGGCAAGAAGAAAATCGGTCTAAGAGACCACAAGCTACTGATAAATATGTGATCAAGCCTATTGAAACATCTCTAGGAAAAGATGTTGCAGACTCGGGTTTTCAGTTGTCCTCAAGACCTTCGATTCCTGCAATCAAATGCTTTGGTGAATCAAGTGGTGCTCGGGGTATTGATCAGGGCAGTGGGCTCGTAAAAGTCAAGAAGGGTGATCATCATTTGGTCATTTCTTAACTAGAAGAGGGAGATGTGGAAGCTGTTTCCTCAGATATCACCTCCAGTGAGTCAGAAGACCTAGATGTTCTACATGAGTGAAACGCTCCCAATGAGCGAAACGTTCCAAAAGAGCAAAACACTCTAGAATAACAAAACTCCTCAAAAGAGTGAAACACTCCGCAGAGCGAACATTCTAGAATGGACAAGCAATCTACCATGATTGAGAAGCAAACCACTATGATTGACAAGCTTCTCAAAAGTCGGTTCACTTTGTTGGTGATTTTGAAGGCAATCAAGGATTCCAAAAACAAATGGTAGATTTGAGTAATCAAGAGGAAGTACATTACGTTGGGAACCACGGTGGTTACCAAAGAGGGTTCAACAACAATCAACAACAAAGCTTTGTTCCTCAAAATCAGCTTCAAGGGAACCAAGGAGGCTACCAAATCAAAGCTCATTTCATGCCTCCACCCGGTTTTCAACAAGCTCAAGGTAACACCTCTATTCCTCAAGACCTTGATATGCAAAACGTGCTTCAACAACTTTTTCAAGGTCAAGCTAATGGAGCAATGGATATAAGCAAAAAGATGGAGGAAATCCATACCAAAGTGGCTTGCTCCTACAATGATCTCCACAAAAAGATTGAGACATTGAGCTCCAAAGTGCAACAAATAGAGACCAAGGGAGCCACTTCTTCATCACCTCATCCCTAAGGTTCTTTACCCGGGAAGGCCATACAAAACCCAAAGGAGTATTGCAATTCCATTTCCTCCAATGATGAGCATAAACGCATAATTGAGAAGTTTTTAGGGCTACTCTCTAGTCCAAGATCGGAGAGTGTCTTGTACCAACGGACTTCATTGTCAGGGAGATGGGACAAACCAAAAAGCTCCCTCTCCTTCTTGGGACTCCGTTCCTCAATACCACCGGTGCAAGCATAGACTTCGCGAACAAGAGGGTAGTACTCAAAAACTTAAATGATAAGCTCTTCTACCCAATGAAGCCTCCATCATACGGGATTTGCGGGGCGATCACTTGTGAGGATAATGGGGTTCAAGCTCCAAATGTTGAGTATGTGGGTATTTTTGCGATGGTGGGTTATGGTAATGATGATGATGCCCTTCCATCTAGAGAGCTTCCCTCAAATCTCAATGAGGACATTGAGAAACAAGGTGGGGAGGTGACCTTTGGGAAAGAGGATGATGTTGTCTTTGTTGAAGAAAAGGGTAAAGGCACACATGAAGAACAAGTGATCTCCACGCAAATGGAGATTGAGAAGTCTCTCAAGGACTTGGTTAAGAAGAAAAACGTGGAGACACTTGTGGTGTCTAAGAAAGAAGCCTCGTGCATGGTACCTTTTCCATTTGAGCCTCCATTTCCATTTCCCGGTCGTTTTCTCACCAAGGCACAAAAGAAAGTGCTTTCAAGCTTCAAGGCAAACATGGATAAGATTGGAGCACCTTTGCCTAGTGAGAGTGACTTGACTCAAGTCTTACAACACCGAAAGTTCATCAAAAGCATACTTGAGAACCGAGAGAAAGTGGAAGAGCTTATGGCGGTCTTTGATTCACCAAGCATATCAAGGGTTGAGCCTAAGTCTATCCCCAAGCTTGGAAACTCCGGTAAGTTCTCCATCACTTGCTCTCTTGGAGACTTGAAGATAGATGATGCTTTGTGTGACTCGGGCTCGAGTGTAAACGTCATGTCTTTGGAAATGGCTAAGAGTCTTGGGATCGAGAGTGTGGAAGATTACCCCTCCACCATCACGTTTGGAGACTCTTCTTCAAAGAAACCGCTTGGCCTCGTTGAAGACTATCCTCTCAAGATCGGAGAGTGTCTTGTACCAACAGACTTCATTGTCATGGAAATGGGACAAACCAAAAAGCTCCTTCTCCTTCTTGGGACTCCATTCCTCAATACCACCGGTGCAAGCATAGACTTCGCGAACAAGAGGGTAGTACTCAAAAACGTAAATGATAAGCTCTTCTACCCAATGAAGCCTCCATCATACGGGATTTGCGGGGCGATTACTTGTGAGGATAATGGGGTTCAAGCTCCAAGAGTTGAGTATGTGGGTATTTGTGCGACGGTGGGTTATGGTAATAATGAAGAAGCCCTTGCATTGAATGGTGAGTGCCTAGAGTCCCTTTTCCATACCGCAATGGAGAATGGAGTTGAAAGTAGCAAGAGTGCTAAGAAAGGGACAAGAACCAAGACCAAGGAGAACTCGCCAAGCAAGATTGATGGGGATAGATCCATGCTAGACCAGCCCTCTGTCGTGACACTCACCCCTTGGAAACATGAAGATGGGGTGATTGAATACAAGGTCGAGTGTAAAGGACGGTCCAAGCCTTTTGCCTCGGTCAAAGCAACCCTCACACCGGAGCTCAAAGAGAAAGGGCAAGCCGATCTTCAAGAGATCATGAGCAAGGTTCTTAAACTCGAGCTCAAGGACCCACCAAGGAGTGCTCATACTCCTCTCACACCCGCCGAACTTAGTGATGTTAAACAAAGTGCACTTGGGAGACATTCTCATGTCTATCTTTGTACATATTCTCAATCTTTTCTAGTTCTTTTTAATGTTTTTTTTAAGTGGGTGCAATGTTCTTGAAGGTAGCAAGGTTGTGGCAAAGCACAACGGTGTTCGATGTTTGAAAGCCCTCCATTCTCTCCATTCCCATAGTACCACTCCTCCATTGTAAGTAGTTCTTTTCGTTTTAGTTTGCATTTTATCTTTTGTTTTTGATCTCTCTCTTGAATTTCTTTCACACCGAGACGTTGTGATTTAAGTTTGGGGGAGGGACCGGTATCTAATCTTGTTCTTTGTGTCTTATTTTCGATTTTGCATCTCTTGAGTCTCATGCATTCACTTATGGCATAGAAAACTCATAAAACTTGAATTTTTTTTGAAATTTTGCAACACAAAAAAAGACATCTAGTTGCATTTCATGTGTAGGATCGAGTCTAGTTTTCATGTAGGGTGCATTGCATATTGCATTTGGGAGTAATGATGAGCTAGAGTATCACTTTAAGAAATTAATTCAACGCCCACGTTCGTAGTTGTCTAATGCATTCAAGTGAGTTTGAAAGTAATGATGCACCATCTGTAGATCTCATGCATCAATGTTCTTGTCTTGATTGAAGCATGTTGTGAATTGAATTCAACCCTATTATAAGAACTTTAATCTTGACTTGCAATTATCGTGTTTGTGCATCTTTGATTGAACTCGTGGATACCCATATGCATACTTGGATCTTCTTTTCCCTTTTTACCACCCTTGTGGATCAAGTAGCCATATCCCATTTTTAGAATGCATTAGACACAAGTCGCGAATTTTATGAAGAGTTGAAGAATTGCAAAATTGCCCAGAAGACTTTATTATTTACAACTAAGCTCAGAACGTGTTTTAGGAGTTTAAGTTAGGTTTTTAAGCCGCTTTGGCTAGAGAGACTGGATTACGCATTATTCTATTCTGAGTTTTGTGAGAGAGCTTTCTGAGGGAGACAAGTCTGAGACTCTGTTCGTCCGAACCCTCTTGTTACTCTACTCTTTATTATTTATTTGAGTATTATTTCAGTCATGTTTATTGTTTCAATTACCATGTCTGAGTAGTTCTCTTGTTAGGTTCAGGGTTCTCATAAGGGTTTTCTCTAAATGTTAGGTTAACTGATTGATTAGGATTCACCATCTGAATTAGTTCTTCACCTTAGGTTGTTCTCGTAGCTAATTCTAGACTGATCACCTAGAACTTAGATCTTAGGATAATTGGTTAGGCACGAGAGTGCGATTAATTACCTGACAGAATCTAGGGTGAGCAAAATAACTATTCGCAAAGAGATTTGGTTTAGTTGTTTTGTGAACAAATCAAACGTGAAATAAAAGCTGGTTTAGACTTTATGATTCGCAAAGAGATTTGGAATTCTAGGATTTAGACTTAGATAGTTTTCGCAACGAGAGTTGGTTAGCTATACTTTAGTGATTTGAGTTCAAGAACCGCGCTAAATCTGAACCATATTAGTTAGTTTATCTACATTCATTGAATTTCTGAGAAATACCCTGAGCCTATCCTCTTTCCAATTGAATTACAACTTGTTTAATTTACGTATTGCTTTCAATTACATCTTTTGGTTTAGCTTAATTCGAATCTATATAATCTATTGTGTGATATCTGAAGTTCTTGTGTTCAACCCCTACATATACTACAACAACTGTTTTAGTACTTATAGGGTATTAATTTGAGCATATCAAAAGGCCTTGTGAAGAAAAGGGTAGCCTAGGTTGGAGCTTCATGGGTTAGAGAGACTAGGGTTAGAGACATCTTAGGCATTGGGTAGATGAGAATTCACCCTTGTATACATAGGTTGCCGTTTACCTTTAGCATTTTGCTAAACTTTGCTCATTCCTAGAGAGATCCTTGCATTGGAACACCCGCACATGAGATTGAGATCATCTTCATCTCAAAACCTTATCCCCTAGCTAAACGAGTTCATTCAATTTTGCATAAGCATGATTCACATAACCATTAATGAATGTCAAGGGGTTGGAGAATAAGAATGCTTGTGTAGGTTGGGACTTGAGCGTGATGCATGTGGAGATAGAAATGGCTAACTCTTTTGGAGTAGACTCGCTTAGTGCATTTTAGAATTGCAAACTTGGACGTTGAATTCAATTTCTTCTTGTGATGCTCTTGGATTTAAGCTCTCATCCTCTTATCTCTCTCTTCTTGTTCCTGTTTGTTTGCTTGCGGACAAGCAAATGACTTAGTTTGGGGGAGTTGATATTCTCATATTTTACCCGTTTTAGCTTGCATCTAGCTTAGTATTTTGGGTCTCATGCATGTGTTTTTCATAGTTTTCTTAGTGTTTTCGTCTAAATTAGGGTTTAGTTAGTTTGCATTAGGTCCTAGTGAGTCTTGCATCATTTGGAGTATTTTCTAGGTACTTGGAGACATTTTGGGGATGATTGGAGTGATGGAGCTTAAGAAAGGGCAAAGTTCACCCGAGGTGTCTCAAAGATCGGGCAAGACTAAGGCTTTGGAATCGGATTTAGCTTCGAATGTCTTCATTAAAAATGACAGACAAATGAGTTAGCTGTCATCTAGAGGCGGTTTTAGGTTATTTGGACAGGTGGTTCAAGAGATATGGCGATTTTACCAAGTACGTGTCCGTCTAGCGCGAGACCATCCCAACACCGGACCACCGTGGGCCGGTGTATGATATATCATGGTTTTTACCCCTTTTTGACCATGATATAGGTCTTGTTTTTAGAGTCTTTCTAGTGTTTTTGTAGTCTTTTAGAGTTTTTTTAGGTTTTAGGTACGTTTGGAGCATAATTGGAGATATTGAAGCATTCTGGAGCTTTTTGGAGCAAAGCAGAGATCGTGTAGCGATTTGAAGCCCTTGTATCGACCGACACCACCTGGTGTCGATCGATACTGACACCATGAAGGAAGGAAGCGCGTCATTGCCCGAGTATCGATCGATACCACTTATGGTATCGGTCGATACCGTCATCCATGGAAAAGGAAACGCGAATTTTTGAGAGTTTGAAGAAACTGCACCTTGGTCCAGAAGACTTTAATAATTACAAGAAGCCCCAAAACTTGTTTTAGGATTATAATTAGGTTTTTCAGCCACTTTTGTTGGCTAAGCTTTATTTTACTCTGGTTTTTGTGAGAGAGGGAGACAAGTCTGAAACTCTGTTCGCCTGAGAGAAGATTTTGAACCCTTGTTTTACTCTCTTCTATTTATTTGATTTGATGATCTATTCAATCATGTTGCTTGTTTCAATCTCCATGTTTGAGTAGAGCCACTGTTAGGTTCAGGGTTCTCATAAGGATTTTGGGGGAGTTCAATCATCTCTCCTTACTTGCTCGTGTTTGTTCGCTTGAGGACAAGCGAAAGAGTAAGTTTGGGGGAGTTGATATACTCATATTTTACTTATTCTAGCATGCATATTAGTTAGGAGTTTGATGTGATTTGCATACTTATCATGGTTCTATCTCGCATTTTGGTCTTCCTTAGGAACTAGGATGTTGTGCATTAGGTCCTAGCGTATCTCGCATGTTTTGGAGTCTTTTCTAGGTACTTGGAAGCACTTTGGAAGGATTGGAAGTCACCAAGCCAAGCTGGATCGGAGTTGGGTACAAGAAGAGATGGCCAAGGCAAAACAGCAAAAAGGAGAGGAGATTTCGAACGGCACGTTTCCAAGTGATTCACACCGACCGATCCTGGAGCGGTGTGATGGACCGGTACGAAGACAGAAGCTAACACCGATCCAAGAACTCTCCCATACCGGTCCAGAATCAAGCGGCACAAGGCACAGAAAGATTATTGCCGACCCATCCTGGGTCGGTACTAACCAACCGGCACTAAATCCAGCACACGCACAATCGATCTCTGCCGGCTAAAAACCTTCCCGCGTGCGACCCAACTTCATTTTGGCCGGCTAAACCTGCACCAGAGTCAAGCGGCATTAAAGCACGGGAAGATTAATGCCGACCCATCCTGGGTCGGTACTAATCAGGCGGCACTAATCTCTCCCGGCTAAAAAGCATACCGCGCACGATCCAGCACGTCCCGCGTTCGACCAGACATCATTTCTGCCGGCTAAAACCCACTCTGCTTCGATCCAACCCTCGTTCCTATCGGCTAAATCTCATCCAACCAGCAACGGATTTAGCACCGGATGGTTTGTACCGACCCAGAACCGGTCGATACAAACCTGTATTTTCAGGATTTTGCCCAAACCCGACCGGGTCAGTACCCGGTTTGTTCCGGGTTGACCCGGTTTGCACTATTCACTATAAATACCAGAAAAACCTAATTTTCATTATGTCTTCTTTATGCTAAAAAACCTCTTTTTGAATGTTCTAAGTATTTTGTAAGAGATTTTCCTTTTCAATCTATCAATCTATTCTATTCTCAATCTCCTTTCTTAATCATCTAATCATCTAATCATGGGATTTAACATGTTCTTTATAGGATTTGTTAGACCCATCATGATTAGTGAGTAGTTTCCTAGAACCTAGGGATGGGTTAGGATTAGGTGACTTCCATGGATGATTTGTGATGCTTAGGGATAGATAATCAATTTCCTACTCTTAGGGAGTGTGTCTAATGCTTGATTGTGCTTGAGAAAGTCAAACTTGATCTCAAGGCATTTCCCACCCACAAGGTGTTCGATGAAATGCCTAAGAGAGCTTTCTAAGAGAAATACCCTTCTTAGCCTAAGAGATTAGTTGTCTAAGGGATTATTTAGGTGATCTTGATTAATGAAATTAATGCTTGCTAATTAAGAGTCCACAAATGAGAATTTGATCTTGGATTAGTAATTAGCATAGGTGATTAGTACCTTGAGAGAGGATTAGTCGCGATTAGGATCTTAACCTTGGAAATTAACCTTGATTGTGTATGAGCATCATGAATTAGACTTGGAATAGCCTATATCCAATTACCCCATCCTTGGATTCGTTTTCATCAATTGAGTTCATATCTCATTTAGTTTGTTTCGTTTTGTCTATTGCTAAATCTTGTTAGGGTATTAGTTAAAATCAACAACTCACTTATCTAGCTTAACTTACTTGAGTGCCTTGTATTCTTCGTGCTTAGAATTAATCCCAATACGGATTGATAACCTTCTATACTACTCGTATTGGAGTTATTGATACCTCCTTAAGACCCGAAAAGTCTTAGTATCAGTTATGAATGTTTCCAGCGATCCCATTATTCTACTTGGTGAGGAATGATCACACAAATGTTGGAAGCGAGGCTAATATTTTCCTATGATGCTATTATTTGCCTACACCCTTTGATACATTGAGAGGGAAGAACCGGGGATTCGATGGCAAACACCATCAATACTCGCGTCTCATACCTTGATGTGTATGTGCGAATCTAAAAAAAAAAAAAAAAAAAAAAAAAGAATATGATAAGAAATAAGTCTAGGGAGAGGAAAAGTGATACAAAAAGTGTGAAATTGGGTGGTTCCTTGTCATGATATTGTATGGGAAAGAATCTAGAAGCTTCTTGGTATTAATCACTGCGATGAAACTGGCGATGATGGGTTTAATTGAATGAAGCTGCGAAATAATGTGTGTAGTCTGGGGAAGTTGCGAATGCCTAAGGAGAAGTACATGGTGGTTAGTCTTGGAATTGGTTAGGTAACATATGAGCGCTAAGTTGAAGGGTCATTGCAATGTTTTAAGAACAGGTGAGTCTCCGTGTTTTCAAACTTCTTTCTCTGGTTTGGTCTTATATTTGCTTGAGGACAAGCAAAGGCTAAGTCTGGGGGAGTTGATATATCATGGTTTTTACCCCTTTTTGACCATGATATAGGTCTTGTTTTTAGAGTCTTTCTAGTGTTTTTGTAGTCTTTTAGAGTTTTTTTAGGTTTTAGGTACGTTTGGAGCATAATTGGAGATATTGAAGCATTCTGGAGCTTTTTGGAGCAAAGCAGAGATCGTGTAGCGATTTGAAGCCCTTGTATCGACCGACACCACCTGGTGTCGATCGATACTGACACCATGAAGGAAGGAAGCGCGTCATTGCCCGAGTATCGATCGATACCACTTATGGTATCGGTCGATATCGTCGTCCATGGAAAAGGAAACGCGAATTTTTGAGAGTTTGAAGAAACTGCACCTTGGTCCAGAAGACTTTAATAATTACAAGAAGCCCCAAAACATGTTTTAGGATTATAATTTGGTTTTTCAGCCACTTTTGTTGGCTAAGCTTTATTTTACTCTGGTTTTTGTGAGAGATAGAGACAAGTCTGAAACTCTGTTCGTCTGAGAGAAGATTTTGAACCCTTGTTTTACTCTCTTCTATTTATTTGATTTGATGATCTATTCAATCATGTTGCTTGTTTCAATCTCCATGTCTGAGTAGATCCACTATTAGGTTCAGGGTTCTCATAAGGATTTTCTCTGAATGTTAGGTTAATTATTTAATTAGGATTCACCATCTGAATTAGTTCTTCACCATAGGTTGTTCTCATAGCTAATTCTAGGTTGACGAATCTGGAACTTAGATCTTAGGATAATTGATTAGGCACGAGAGTGCGATTAATTACCTAATAGAACTTAAGGTGAGCAAAATAACTATTCGCAAAGAGATTTGGTTTAGTTGTTTTGTGAACAAATCAAACTTGAACTAAAAGCTGGTTTAGACTTTAGGATTCACAAAGAGATTTGGAATTCTAGGATTTAGACTAAGATAGTTTTCGCAACGAAAGTTGGTTAATTATAACTTAGTGATGTGAGTTCAAGAACCGCGCTAAATCTAAATCATGTTAGTTAGTTTATCTACATTCATTGAATTCCTGAGAAATACCATGAGCCTATCTTCTTTCCAATTGATTTACAACTTGTTTAATTTACGCACTCGTATTTAATTACATTGTTTGGTTTAGCTTAATTCGAGTCTATATAATCTATTGTGTGACTTTCTTGAGTTCTTGTGTTCGACCCCTACATATATTACAACAACTGCTTTAATACTTATAGGGTATTAATTTGAGCATATCAGTGTCACCGTCAGGTGCTTAACCAAAGCTCGGACAGAGAAAATACTGGCCAAGCACACCGGACCACCACCGCCAGGTGTTGCTGCCTCATCTCCACATCGGCCAAGCACACTGGACCACCACGGCCAGGTGTTTAAGCTCATGTCTCACCCGAGCAAATACCGGCCAAGCACACTGGTCGGCTTTGGCCAGGTATTGCTGCCTTATCTCCACACCGGCCAAGCACACCGGACCACCACGGCCAGGTGTTGGGGCGCGGCCCAAACTTGTATATAAGGCCTTAGACATAATTTTTAGATCCCATCTCTTTTCTCTTGCTAAAAACCTCCCCTTTTAGGGTTCTAAGGATTGTAAGAGAGATCTTGAGTTTTTATGCAATTTAAAGTTTGTTTCTCTTAATTCCCTTTTAATTTTTCATCTTTCTATTCTCTAATCATGATTAACAACACCTCTTTCATGAGATTTGGTGTGTTCTTCATGATTAGTGAGTAGTTCTTCTTAGATCATTTGGGTTTGGTAGATTAGGGGGTTTCTTTGTTAATCTTTGATTTCTTATTTAGTGTTTATAATGCTAGATTAGGCTTGAAAGTTAAACCTAGATCATAGGGAATTTCATGCACACAAAGTGTTTGATGAAATTCCCCAATGAACTAAATAAGAGATTTTCACACTTAGCTCATGAGAATGATTGTCTAAGATGAATTTTGGCTATTGAAACTTGTTATTTAATGCTTGTTGATTGCGTATTCGCAAATGAGAATTTGATCTTGAATTTGTAATTAACAAAGTGATTAGTGCTAAGAGATTAGATTAATCTTGATTAGTGTTCTAGGCTTAAGGAAATGCACTTGTGTGATTGTATGAACATCATTGCTTAGCTTAAGATTCCCCCAAATCAATTACCTTATCCAAAGATCCTCTTTTTAATCATTGTCTTAATCTTGCTTAGTTCGTGCTAATTGTTTGCTTTGTTTAATTGAATCATTAGCTTGCTAGATTAAAACCAAAACCACTTGTTTGCTTGAATTAGAGAGTTTCTTGCATTTTTGTTGCATTGAGCTAAAATATTGCAATGACATGAGCATATTTAGGATGGATTCCTAGGAAAAATCTTACTTATCATATGACTAATCAATGGTAAGTCTATGGCACGTAAGAAACGTGATAGACTACTTTAGTTCCAAAGAAATCCTCAAAACACTACAAGAAAATAGTCATATTGCAACATAAATTTTGCAACGTTAGCTTTCGTTAAAATTTTACAACAAAATTTACAATTTTCTTGCAATGATAAATACAAGTCGTAATTTTAATACAAATTCCTTGCAGAACCACGACAAAAGTTTTTGTTGCAAATTTTCATTACTAATTTGCAAAAAATATTCAATGATAATGAATCATGGTTTTTTGCAAGAAAATTATAGTAAAACTACGTGACAAACCAAGTGACACTTTTGTCACCATATTTGCAATATTTTAATAACTCTTTTGCAACATTTACTTTTTATACAAAAATTGAATATATTTTTAATGAATTAATAAGAAAATATACTTATCACATATTTTGAACTAGAACTGAATTTTGGAGTTTTGAGTTTATATTAATGGGTCCAAACTAAAACTGAATTTTATTTCAGTTTTACATATTTGTGAGCTTCGGGATGTTGTTGATGAAGAACTAGAATCAGATCTAGATGATGTATCCCAAGATTCTGAAACAACATAAAAAGACGATTCATGTTATATATACTCTATTTTCTATATGTTAGCTATACTCTTTTAAATTTGGTTTTAGTCGACAATCATGGATTGTTTAGCTTACTTTTATTATTTTCAAGATTTCTTCATTTTTGAAATATTACTTTCATTTTTATCTTTTCTATACATATATATTCTTTTTTTGTGGTTACAATTTATTCAATCACATGATCGACGTGTGTGCACTTATATATAAGATAGTCATTTAGTTAATGCAAAATTTGCCAAAAATTTTGTGTTCCCGCTTCCAACTGGTATATGTATAACTCCCGCTTATTTCTTTTTACCTCATTTTTCTTAGAGAATATCCTATTAAATATTTAGTTTAATCCGAGATCAAAGATATGATTAGAATTTTTTTGGTAAAGATATGATTAGATTTTATTCTTCATCTATATATAGAGGCTATNTTGTTTTACTCTTGTATTTGAAGGCATATATCCATTCTCAAGAATTCATCATAAATTAATGTTTTATATATATATATATATATTATAACTATGTTCTACAGTTCCAACGAAAGGTTGTGTGTTTGATCTAGGAACTCTTCTTAGTGAACTTTCAATCAATGGTGAATTGCCGGCCACCACCGAAAGCCAATTGGAAAATAATGATACTTTCAAACAAAAAGTAGAAGACATTTCTCAAAAGAATGCAGATATCAAAGAAAGGCTCAACAAGTTTGAAGGTTTGAGAAAATGATAACGATCCTTTGTCCAGTCCTATTATCGAATGGTGTGAACAACTAAGTGTTTACTCGGATGTTTTAGTTATATTTTCTAAATTTTTATTAACTTTTATTTATTTTTTATTCTTGGTTGTGTCTTTTTTTGTGGTGTTTTTGCATTGTTGGATTTTGCAATATTTGATAGTTTAATAAAGTTATATAAAGACCTTTTTATTTTAAAAAAGGTATTAAATAAGCTACTATCATTTGATAAATCATGTGTCCAACTTCAAATATAACTATTACGATGAAGATTGATGTTGTAACAAGAGCTTACATTTAACGAATTTGTAATAAAATTATGAATGTATATTATATATCGAAATATAATGTGGCAAAGATTAATGATATTTTACTATTAACATATATAGCAAGAAACTAATTTATTACAAATTTGCAATAGTATTAGACATGCATCTCCCGAAGATGATGCTTCCAAGGGGAGAAGTGTGATAATGTGCGTGGTTGAACTTTTTTTCCCTTGCTATGATTTTTATCCCACTAGATTTTTCCATCACAAGGTTTTTAACGAGACAACAAAGAACACGCAAAAGATTAGACATATGAAGGAAAATTCTATAATTCCAATGAAGAAGGTTTGTCACTCTTTGTTATATACTGACGAGATCAAGAGAAGCATAGAGAATGATCGAGACGAATCTACGAGATCCATAAAGAGAACAAGACTCATCTTTCCAGAGGGAGATTACGTCATTGTACTCTTTTTCCCTAGTCATAGTTTTTATCCTATTGGGTTTTTCCATAATAAAGTTTTTAATGAAACAGTACGTAATACGTTAACGATGATGGATAATAAAAGGGGAGTGCGAAGAAATGGATAATGATTATCCGTAATTTTGCCGACTTAACTTTCTACTGTCACATACTTACCGCCCTTATTATTTTATCCTTTTCACTTGATATATATGTACATTCGGTTTGTTGTAAAGACATGAGAAAAAGTGAATAAGAGAAATCATTTTCTCCTCCTCTCTCTCTCCTCTCTTACTATACACTCTCATATGTATATATATACACATACATATAAAATATATCTCATCTCACACTACAAGAAAACACAGTTTTTGTGACTATCATTTGCGACTATTTTTTTAGTTGCAAAAAAAAAGGATTGTATTGTGACTGATTTGCGACTAATAAGCGACTACTCATAATGCATATGCACAATAGTCCCAAATTACCGACTAAACAAAGTAGTCAGACAAGAGTCGCTTATTTGCGACTGTTTAAGGACTTGCAAACGTAGTCCCAAATTTATGACTAATTTGCTTCAGTTTAGTAACTCAACTCGATTTTTAAAAAAAAATTCATAATATATAATTGTAAATATGTTCATTTATAATTTTTAACATATTTTTGAACTGCTATATACACAGAATAATTGTAAAATCATATTCAAACCTTATAGGTTCTTAAAGTTTAGGGTTTGGGGTAAATGTTTTTGATTCTACTCATAACATGTATAAGTAGTCACAAAATGGTCCCAAATTTGCGACTGTTTAGCATCTCCACTCGTTTTTTTATTAGTAGTCACAAAATTATCCCAAATTTGCGACCGTTTAGCAACTCCACTCGATTTTTTTTTTTTAAAATCCTAAATTCTAAACCCCAACCACAAACCATTAACCCTAAACCCTAAACCTCTAACCCATAATCATAAACTTGATATAAATCTTAAATTGTAAACTATATCTTACACATAAACATCAAATAATATACAAAAAAATTCAACACTTACATTTTTTTATAAATATAATCATTTTATAAATCCTAAATTCTAAACCCTAAACCTCTAACCCTTAATCATAAACTCTAAATCTTAAATTGTAAACTAGATCTTGCACATAAACATCAAATAATATACAAAAATATAACACTTTCAAAAATTTCAATATAATCATAACATGTACTAAGTGTTACATATGTTTTATAAGGAATGATTTTGAAAGATAAAAATTCTCTCAAAATTTACTTATTTTTAAGTTTAAACATATTTTTGAACTGCTATATACACAAAATCGTTGTAATGTCATATTCAAACCTTATAGGTTCTTAAAGTTTAGGGTTTAGGGTAAAAGTTTTTGATTGTCACAAAATGGTCACAAATGTGCGACCGTTTAGCAACTCCAGTCGATTTTTTTTTAATAGTAGTCACAAAATAGTCCCAAATTTGCGACTAATTTACGACAAAATGTCAAAAGTAATGAAAAGTTCTCATTGGCTAGTTCATTGAGACAAGGATTGAGATCCTCCACTGTTGATTGGTTTAATCCAACGGTGGAGGATATCACTTGGTTTATCTTTTTGTTTTTTTTTGTTATTTTTAATTGAGTTTTGTCTTTCTCTTTCTCGTTCCTACGATATTATTCTTCTTCGTCCTTATCTCTCTCTCTCTCTCTCTCTCCTTCCTACGATTTCTTCTTCTTCCTTTTTTTAATTGAGTTTATCTAACTCTTTTTTTTTTCCAGATCCGATGCTGTCAACGAGAAGCTTCATCTCGGAGGAGGAGGCAGTGAGCGGTTGACGGAGAGAAATTGTAGATCTGAGCCGCCATTCGTGGCGGAAGTCGGCGAGGGGTTCGGTGGGTGTGCGTTGCGAGCTGAGCAGGATTCGCGGAGGTCATCGATGCGACCAAAGCGGCTCTGGAGGAGTCTGACGGTGGCGATAGGAGAGGCTGGCCTTGTTGCCTGTTGGCCCGACTAGGGTTTCCTTCTCACCGGATCGAGGGTTGGTCTTGAGACGAGGCTGTTGGAGAGAGGTCGGTAGAGAAACGGCTAGGAGGATTCTCGGAGCCGAGATCGGAAGGGGAGGTGAAACACGGGGAGCCGAGATTGGAAGGGGAGGTTTCCCGGCGGCGTCATTTTTATTGTTTTTCATTTTCTGTAATTAATTAATTTATTAAATAAAAATATATTTTTTGGAATTTTTTTTTTGTTTTTAAAATTTTTTTTTTTAATTAGGACTGATATGTGAGTCACATATTGGTCGCAAAAGAGCGACTGTTTTGCGACCACTATATTTAGCGACCAAATATTTGCGACTAATTTTTTTAGTCCCAAAATGGTCGCAAATGACTCATTTGCGACCATTTTGTGACTATTTTGGGAGTCGCAAAAACTGTGTTTTCTTGTAGTGTCATATATCTATATGTTATGGTTTATAACATTTTTTTAGTTAGTTTCTAATTTTATTAACAAAACTCAGGTTTTTCACATATTCTAATACTACTAATGGGTACTACTAATGGGCCCTCGGTGTTTTTTTTAAATGGGTCGTAAGCCAATGTTTCCTACACAACACTATAGGCACGGGCCTGCCGGCTAGATAGAAAGAGACTTTTTAAAAGGGACATCATCAAATATTTGGTTCATACAATAAAAGAGAGAGAGAACTACATAGATAAGTTAATTATCTATTACAGTATTTGCGAAGTGAATCGCGATGTGGTTGAAAATTGAGATTTCTTAAATTACTTTAATACCCTTAATGAAAATAACCTTCTATGATTGGTCTGTTTTATTTAATTAATCCGTAATTAAATAGGAATCTAATAAATATGTGATTAAAAAAAGAAATAATCCATAATAAGAAAAAAACGAGATGTGGATCAGGGCCTGGCTTGAAGTGAAGGGGCCCAAACCCGTGTTTTTTTGGCCGACAATATAATATATATATAGCAGTCGATTGTTTAACAAAAAAATTATGGCAGCTTTGTTGGTTTGAGGTCTGATTTCTTATCCCACTTGTGGTGGGTACGAATCCCCTGACTCATTTTATCGTGTTTTAGTTTTTTCAGATTCTTATGCTACCCCTCTTTTCTAAATCGATTTATCTGATTTAATTAATAAAAAACTGTTTTACGGGATTGAAAAGTGAAAATATGACATTTTTATT
This sequence comes from Eutrema heterophyllum, assembly GCA_002933915.1. NCBI lineage: Eukaryota > Viridiplantae > Streptophyta > Magnoliopsida > Brassicales > Brassicaceae > Eutrema > Eutrema heterophyllum. Next base: position 701,304 of record PKMM01026215.1, on the reverse strand, counting down.
TGTTTTAATCCAAAACGGAAGTTTTCCTCACCGTATATAATTAAATCTTTGATAAATGAAATGATAAAATTGTATCGATGTTTATTGGGTAATATAAAAAAGGAAAAGCGCGTTTATAATCATCTGAAAGGAATATTCCATCATATCGATGCTTATTGTAATGAAAAAAATGTCAAAACGCTTAAACCCTAAACCGATTTTTGTATAAATTACGCTTATGCCATAATGAAAATATCATTCCCTAAATCGGATAATTAAGTTTAATTATCGCATATTTAAAACAGATTTTTGTGTGTAAAAAGAGGAAAATTGTCTATTTTTGTTTGTTTTAATCCGAAAAGGATAATTTTCTAATCTTAAAAAGTCAATCTCTTAGAAACTTAATGATATAGTCATATCTATGATTATCGGATTATAGAAAAATAATAAAACGAGGTTCGAATAATCAAAAAGGAATATTCGGTGCCTACAAAATTATCATAACCAAAAAAGAAAAACCACATAAACCCTAGAACTCTTTTTGTATACATACTTTGGTCTCCCTCTCATATTCATTACGTGTTAGTTGTTCGTTTTTGTTTTAGGGTTTGACTGAGTTTCCTTTATTTACGTGCTCATTAATATTGTTTGTGTATTTATCTCTATAATATTAATTATATGTTTGTGTTTAATAATATTATATGTTCTGATTTTTTCAGTCTGTATTTTCTTAGGTTACAACAATCATGGTTTAAAGGCGATTGGATATAATCGGTTCGGTGCAGTAACTTTCGAAAGGTTGTCGTCTTTGTAGTTCTTTTCACTAATTTTTATATTTTGTTTTGATTTGTGCTCTTTCTATTCAACTAAGACACTTTGGTTTAACATATTGTTAAATTCTCTATTTACTTTATGTTTTTTTTTTCACTCTATTTGATCTCTCGGTGAATTATTAAGATGTATTTGGAACAGCGCACACGTTCAACGATATGTCGCTCGCCTGTTAACATTCTCTTATGTGTCTGTTTTTTTTTTCTTTTTCTATTACCTTCAAAGAGAATTATCATGCAAATTTGTTGCGGGTATCGAAACATATTTGCGTGGGAGCTACAGCGACGTTCTTTGAAAATTAGAGGTTGAGTCTATGAGCCATGTGTTTGATATTCATTGTTCTATAGATTCTCCTTCGGTTTCTAGAGTCAAAGATTGGATTCAAAGTCAAGAATTAACATTCAAAGGTGAATTTTTTTATCAAATATATATTTTAGATATTATTATTTATGAAGTGGTTGAAAGTTGAGATTTATTAGATTAATTTTATGTCTTTAATGAAAATATCCTTCCCTAAATCGGATAATCATTTTTTTTTTTAACTGAGTTTTAGTGTGTAAAAAGCAGAAATTTGTCGTTCTGTTTGTTTTAATCCGAAAAGGATGTTTTCCTTTTCGTTTAAGTCAAGTAGCGGGTGATAAAATTGTATCTATGATTATCGGATTATGGAAAAATAACAAAATCGAGTTGCGAATAATAAAAAAATGAATACTTTGTGTCTATGAAAAAATCATAACATGAAAAAGGAAAACACTTAAACCTTAGATCTTTTTCGTATAAATACTTTTGCATCCTCCCATATTCATTACGTAATATTTTTTTGTTTTTGTTTTAGGGTTTATAAGAGTTTCTTTTCTTTACGTTATCAGTCACTTTTTCATCTATTGAATTTCAATTTAGTTTATGAATTGGTTTTTATATATATTTCCAAACGAGAAATCTTGAGTTTTTTTTTTGTTGTTATTTGTTAATTTTGTTTCAATTTTTATATGCTGTGTTTGATTGTTTGAATGTTGTTGTAGTTTAACGCCTAATTTTCTAATTGTGTCTTTTTACAAGTTACGGAGAAGAAGTTTTCGAAACGGATATGAGAACTAAAAGAAAAACTATCAAGAGATGATTCGAATAGTCTCCATTTTTCTCTTTGGCATGCTTATTTTTCATGTTTTTATTTTATTTTATAGACATGGCTATGGTTCTTCAAACAATCCTAAGTCCATTCGGCCGCAAGTCTCCCTCTTTGACATCCACCGTTTATGATCGCTAGTCTCCTTCCTCTTTCCTCAGAAAAATGTTCGTTTATTACTTGCTCTCTTTTCTCATCCTCTTTTTAATGTTTCCTCTCGAGTCTAAGATTTAATTATCTGTTTTGCTTTTTCTCTGTTTCTCTTGCTCGGTATAGATTATCTCTTCTATTGTTTTTGTTGTTTGTTTTGTTCCTTTGGTTAATTTTGGTCAACGCATCTTTGTATGTGGAGTGCATGGAGATTTTCTATTCCAACCCTTATCCATTATCGCGTGTCCATATATATGCATATCAACAATTTCGTGTTTTGACGTTTGAATTGATTTGTCTTTTGGATTTTCCGAATTAGGGCATTTTTTTCTTATTTCCAGACTTTTGGTTTGGGTTTGCGTTCGTGACGAGAGAGGAGGATTTAGTATTTCAGCCCAACGATTGATTCCCAACGAGTGACAAAAAATCATCAAAACCTCTTTTCGGTTTTATCTGTTATGTTCTCTATGTTTTTTTCTCTTTAATTTCTTCAGTTTTGAAACATTCTATCACTTCAGTTTGAGAGAGATGGACTCATCTTCATCGATTGGAGATTTATTGATTGAGAGGATGATTTTATAACATTCTTCCCTTGATTCTTAACATGAATGTCTACCAATTAATTGGTCTACGTTGCATGCATAAGAGGCTCTAAACCAGAGATTCGTCAAAGAATTATGCTTCCCAAATATCTCCATAGAGATGATTACTCTGCCGCTTCCTCCCTAACATCACCGTTAGACAACTATCTCACTCTAAACCTGTTGGACTCTAAAGGGCAACATTCGAAGAACAAGCAGAGTAAGAGTGGGTTTGGTACTGATCGTTTTATGGTTTTAAGCTACATTCAATTATTTGAAGCTGACGTTTGACTTTCACCATTTTAGATTAAAATTCTATACTTTTTTATTTTTACTCAGGTCTCTCTCTAATCGTTGATTTCTTCTTTACCACTTCCACAACCCTATCATTTGTTGGAAAATTCTGAATTTTTTTTTTGGTATTTGCTTAATTGGAAATTTAACAGCTTTAAGGTTTTGCTTTTCGTGATTTTGGTGGGATGTCTTCAAGATCTCTCCTTTTTGTTCACTTTATTTACTTCTCTTTGTCGTTGTTTTTTTATCCATGTTCTTTGATTCATGTTGCTTTCTCTTTTTTCACTGAACCGATTACTTTAGATGATGGATTAAGCTACTATTTGTTTCTAGAGTTTATGTTTGATATTTTACAGATTTCTTCACCTTTTGGTTTGGGAATTGGTGCAAGTAAGATAGGTTTCAGCTTCAATTCATTCATGTTCATTTGTTTTGGTGCTGTAGATTTGTTGTTTTATTACTGATTCCCACATACTTAGTTTGTTCTTCTGTAGGATTCTAGATTTAGCAACTTACTTAATTTATTTGGAGTTATTTTTAATGTTTTGCTGCTTCTGATAGTGGTTATTAGGTTTTACGAGGACTCTGGCCTTTCGGAAAATTTTTGCTTTTCATCCGCGTTGTCTTCATAGAATTTGAATAATTTTTAGATCTTTCAATTTTCTGCTTTTGTCTTTGAAGGTTTCTTTGGTTGTGTGTATTGACATCTTGGTCTTCTCTGTTTTTTGGCATTGTATTACAGGGACAGAAGAGGTGGGATTTTGTGTGTATCGTGAAGAAGCAAACGAACTTAGGAAGGGGTAGCAACATTGGCACTGTGCAGAAGTAGATGAACTTATATTACCTATTGCCTTTTTTTCAGGAGTCTAGATAACGGTTTCTCGCCTTCGGGAATTAAACATTTATGTACTACGTTATTTCTAGCACAAAGCAAGACATGTACCTTTTGTATGCCAAACGTTTGCGTCTTTTGTTTGTTTGCATATTAAAATGACATGTCATCCCTACCAACACTCCTAAAATGTTTCAGAAAGGCATTGTTGTATCGTTAATAGAGAAAATCAATTTTGTATCTTTATTATGAGTAAAATGGTCAATGAGCTTAATAATCGTAAGGTATGGCTTCACAGGCGTTCTTTGCTCATCCATTCACCATTACCGGCAAGATTCGTGGTTTAGCTACATCAAGTCTGAGTCCCTATTTTGTTGGATCCTTGAAGAGGATAAATGAGAAGAGGAGCTATTCAGATAAATCATTGTCTTTTCTTCTAGTCAAACAAGAATGCAATGGCCACATGAGACTTTTTGGAAGTACAAATATCAGCAAAGAGTCGGTAAAGAAAATTCAGCTTATGCAACTCGAGAATGTTCTCGCGATTATTTTAGAAAACAAGTTTGTATCTTATGTACAAGCCATTGATCGAAGTGCATGCCACATTTTTATTGTCAAAAACAAAGGCCAGAGGCAAAAAAGAGAGAAGATGCACCGATTAAACATCATATGGGCAATCAGAGGAGTGATGGATTGGAAAAAAATGCGCCATCTTTTCATTATGCTATTAAGTTACATGTGTATATTGATATTTGGATGTATGTTTGGTGTATTAAGTTTATTATATATACATCTTTATGAAGTCAAAAACATGTCAAAAACGTTAGTGATTAAGCCAAAGTAAATAAAAGTTAATGGCTCTAATGGTTCGATGTATAGTAATGACAATTTATCCTCTCATAATTTTTAATTCAACATTCAATAGTTTAAAATAAAATTCACACAATAGAGACGATAGTAATTGTAGTAGTAAGCTTGAGGGTTATCTGATGGTAAAAGATAATTTCGTTTAGTATTTTAGCTATCAAGAATCTGAATCTTGCAAATGTACTAAAAAATCATTGTTCTGTCGATAGGTTCCACCGACGATGCCCCATCTTTGGTAGGAGTTTCTCTTATTCTCATTTGAAACTCTCAAGCACGAGATAAAATCATGGTAATGTTTCCGTGTCTAATGAAAAAGCCTCTAAATGTGGTCATTTTTTTTAGTTCCTTTAGATATGTAATTCGTCATTGTTATCTTATCCTTCATATTATTATTTTTGAACTGATTTGCGTTGAGATTGTTAGAAAAAACTTCTAATCTAATCTTCTGATTTTGTCTACTTCTGTGAAACGTAAAAGGAGGTCCAAAAACATAGAAAACTAAGGTAACATAGACAACAAATTATTCGGTGGAAGCTTCTAAGTTCTACTAGTTATGATATTTTTGTTTTAAAAATTGTTCGTTCGTTTTTTTATTTGTGATATTAACCTTTTCTACAAAACGTGGGATCTAACCTCAAAACAGGGGAAAGCAGGCGAGGAAAACTTGAAAAATCATTTATTCACGAAAGACATAGAAGCTACTTCTTGACCCCTACTCCGGTATTGATTTTTCTCTTTTTGCCATGATTTATTTTTAATTGATTCGTTAAATCTAATCGTACTGTGTTTTATATACGAATTTTTGTTCACCAAGAATAATTTTGATTGATTTGTAAGGTTTTTTTGTATATTTATATTATAGGAACTGTTCAACGGATTTTGCTTAAAGCTTTTAGTTGTCAAGTTACAATCATGGAAAATCTTCCGTTTAGTATTTTGGTAGAGCAATTTTTGGTGTGTAAAGAAGATCCTCACTTTTATGAGGAAATCGTTCATGTAACTGATGATCAAGCTAAATTTATAGGTTGGATGAGTGTTGGGCTCTATTTTTTTTTTTTTTTTGACTATTTTCATCACAAATGTCTACAATAATCCTTTATCTTGATTGGATAAAGAACAAGCGACTGTGAGTTTTTCTTCTGCATTGCCTAACTCCTCTTAATGAAAGAGAAGTACTTGATTGATTTGCCTCCAGTAAATTCCGATATCAATGTAACATATTGTTTTTTCTCTCTATTTAGCCATTTTGGTTTTGTATTGTTTTGCGTTTTGGGGTTTCTGGATAATTGTTTTGTTGGTTCAGGTCAAGAAATGAGATCTTTATTTTACATTGGTGTGGAGTGGAGTCTGTGGATGATGCATCTGAACTTCTTAGACCAAATTATGACAACAACTGCGCATAGATATATCAAGAACAACATGAACAATAACGTGAGACCCGAGAGAAAACTCTAGGAGATCATAGGATCCATAAAGAAGAAGAAGACGACAAAGAAGAATGAAAATAACCCCGAGAGAACTCCAGAAAAAAAGAAGAACAACAACAACAAAAAGGAAACCCGAGACAAGAAGGAGGTGAGTACTAATAAGAAGAAGAAGGTAACACCGTTACTGTCAAACGTAGAACTCAAAAATAGTTTCATGATGGATTATATCGATGTACATTGACATGGAATTCGTCAGGTACATATTAATCTACGGTTTTGGTTTGGATTCTGGTTTTAAGACAAATTTCAATATAAAAGGTCCTAAAAGTTTGATTTGGATTCATATTAGGACTTCATAGTTCGATATGGTAGAAGGTGTTACTCAATGTTCAAATTTTTGTGGTGAAGTCTTTTACGAGTTCATCGTCGATAGAGTAAGAAAACGTTGTAAACTCACAAAAATGTCATTATTCATGATTTTACATATGTTAAACTTTGTGTTCAGTTTTTAATTTTTTTTGTGACATACATTGTATCGTTTACATTATGGGGTCTAGAGATATTCTGGACTAAACGAAATGATTTAAGTTTCTCTTACGCGCATTGAATCTGAACCGTTTACTTACAAGTATGACTGGAATGTTTTGTTAACCGATTGGTATCACAAAAGCATGTTCGAGAAATCAGAAAGCCACTAGATTAGTCTCCATACCCTCCTAATGGATCGGTTAGCAGAAAGTGAATGAATCGATATAAAAGTGATATGTATTCTTTTGACTCGATGATTAACTGATTTAATCGTATGTTATCTCGATATATATATGTCACTTCTGATACAAGAAACTCTTTATCATGTTAACAAAAAAAAAGGAAATCGGCTTAAAACTTATATCTCTCTTTTCGTATAATTTTTTAAATTTCTCTTTTAATTCCAATAATCTAATCGAATTATCTAAATATCTAAAACACATTATTAAATAAACTAATCTCAAACAATTTGCTTTTTCTCCATTTTCTTTTATTCGAGATATACATATTTTTCTCTGTTTTCTTTGATTTGAGATATACATATAAAAGTAAGGAATATTAGAGCATAATTTCCTTCCCAAGTTATATATATTTGGGAAATATATTAATTAAAACAAATATTTTGGCAAATCGTGTCAAATCAATCGCCAAAAATGGTTGTCTAAATCTCTTCCCCTCTTCTTATAAATATAAACCTCACTTAAAACCTAAAACATTGAAGTGAGAGGAAGAGAAAGAACGTCTTCTTTACACACCAACAAATTAAAGAAGATGATTTATTCATGTGGCTGATGATCAAGCTAAATTTATAGGTTGAATGAGTATTGGGCTCTCTTTCTTCTTCATTTTTTGACTATTTTCATCATATATGTCTATAATGAATTCATGATTGTCCCCATGAATTCATTACTCACAAAATAATCGCCTATACCTTAACTTACTTTTCGTACAAATACTTTGTGTCTTCGATCATATTCTTTATGTGTTTTTCTTACGTTTTGTTCAAAGGTTTAGGCTATTAGTTTTTTTACGTGCTCTTTTCGTTTCTAGGGTTTTGTGCGATTAGTTTTTATAAACATGGCTATAGTTCTTCGAACAACCCTAAATCCATCCGCCTGCAAGTCTCCCTCTTTGACCTCCATCGTTTTTGATCACCGTCCTCCTTCCTTAGAAAAAGTTTCGTTTGATACTTACCGTTTCCACGGTTTGTTTGAAGCCTAGAAGCAACTTCAATACTTCATGAACCCTGCATTTGTGTTCTTTGGAAGCAGAAGACTTGAGTCATAAACAAATAATTTTCATTAATTTATGATGGTTACGTTCTGACGATGATCCTTTCTTCAAAATGTTATTATCGATGATCTCATAATGTTTTAGATCAATTTTCCTTCTGTGTCCTTTCTCTGTGCCTCTCAAAACGTTTTACAATCATAAGATTGGGAGATTTTGCTTTGCCAAACTATGATTTCTATAATATGAGATCACATGCTTGGAAGCTTTTATTATTTTTGTAGGTTGATAACCTGCATAAAAAGCGTGTAAGAACAATCTCATTTGTGGTTTCAAGTGGTGTTCCTTTAATTTGGATTGGTGGTGTTATTGATCTTATTCTTGCTACTGCAATATTTATGCAAACACTCTTAGTGTAGAAAAAGGCAAATTTTTAAAATTTTCAATCATTTGTAATTTTATTCCACACAAAATGTTGGTTTGACGCTAATACTTCCTTGATTCACCTAATTTGATCAAAAGAATATGTTACTGGAATCAATAATTTTAATAAGATACATGATAACAATGAAAAATAAATTAGTCAAATAATAATTTTCTTAAGAATAAGGCAAATGCAATGAATTAGAAAAAGGAAAATACGAGGAAAAATAAGGAAAATATGAGGAAAAATAAAACTCAAAAAATAAAGAAGGGGAAGAAAAACCAGAATAATAAAATGTTGAGTAGGTGAAGACGAATAAGAAAGAAGAAGAGGAAGAAAAACTGGAAAAAATAGTCGGAGAAGACAGAGATGATGAAAAAGAATTCAGAGGAAGACGAAGACGAAGACGATGAAAAAGAAGACGAAGAAGTCAAAGATGTTGAAGAAACATATTTTAGGATTTTATTATTTTTTAATCGGGGTAACACATATAGGATAACATTTTATTTACATATGATATTATAATGTAGTCGATTTGATAATTATATTTTTTGTTGCAATTTTGATTTCAAATTTAGATATACAATTTAAATAAGTGGTTTTGTACCCGCGCTTGGGAGAAAGATAAGAGCCGACAAGAAAGAGAGACATTGGTGGCAAAACAGAGGGGGGGAGAGCAATAATTAGTCAGAGGGAGAAAGATAATTGTCCGTAATTACAATGTGTAAGTAAAGGAAACATTATTCATTACGTTCTCTGTGGTTTATGATTTTTAGTTCTTTAATGTTACAACCATATGTAAGAAACACCGCATGATTATGTGAAAGAGTGAAAAGGATTGAGTACGTGTTAAAAGAAGATTTCAAACAAATGAGATATTTTGTTGATGCTGATAAACGTGAAACATTTTGGAATCTTATTATAACGTTGGCATAAAATATTTTGATTCCAATTAATAAAATAGTAGGTGAGTGTTTTCAAACCTCTTGGTACTTTTATGTTATAGTCTCAATCATATTATTTATTCAATTTCGAACGAATACGAAAACATAATTGCATAATCAAAATGGAGATTGATGAGAATAATAGTTATCGATTAGTTTATTTAGGTAATAGGTACAAAAAGAACTAATTATAAACCTTCTATACAAATGTGTTACTAATTTTAAATTTATGGTGAAAAATAATCAAGATTTTCACATATTTAGTGAAATTTTAAATTTTGAAAAATCAATTTTATATTTTCATAGCTATTAATATAACACTTAATACTTTACAAATAATATAATAAATAATTCTTAATATTCACTCAACAAATAATATAATTAGTAATTTAATGCTCAATAATTTATAAACTTTATTCAACATATGTTTCTATTGTTCATCTAACTAATAAAATTTTAAAACGAATATTCAAATCAAGTTACTAATTTATAAAAAATTTAAAATATTCATAAATTATTTTTGCATCCGGAAAAGGGTAATATCGAGAAAGGAAGTCAAGATTTTGATTAAAGATGAAATAGGGAAGCCACACAAAAAGACTATAAACCTTGTGTATAAAGAAGATTTTTAGAATATTTATTAAATCGGAATATTTTCCTATTAATTATTTTGTGATATTTACTCATTTATTGGTCTTCGTTACATTTTTCTATAAAAATTTTTTGTTAGCTGTAAATCATATATCTCACATTGCTAATATATTTGTGTTTGGCACATTAATAATAACATATTTAATTATCTAACTAAGGTGATAATGTTTTGAAATTTATCCGCCCATGCATGGCGCGGACTAAACACCTAGAAGAAAGACTAATATAGTAGTGACTTTTTTAATAACACAAATATGATAATAATTTATCGATATACTAATAATATTGTTGTTTTCAAATTAGATAAACAAATTAAATGACGTAAAAAAAACAATTTAAATAAGTGGTTTCATTTCCGCATTTGGGATCAAGATAAGAAGACGAAGATGAGACAAAAAAACATCTCAAGAATAAGAAGTCGGAGAAGATGAATATGATGAAGAATGAGAGGAAACAAGAAGAGGACAAAAAAAACGGAAGAAGAAAATGAAGACAAACTAGAAGAAGAAGCCAGAGAAGACGATAAATAGAAAAACAGAATATAAAGAAGACGACGAAGCAGAAAAAAGAGAAGACGCCAAAGAAGGAAAAGGATGAAGAAGAGGGAGAACAAAAAACGGAAGAGAGAGAGAGAGAGGGAGAGAGAGAGAGAGAGAGAGAGAGAGAGAGAGAGAGAGAGAGAGAGAGAGGAATTCGAAAAAGAAGAAGATGATGAAGAAGAAAAAGGAAAAGACGACGAAGAAGAAAATCTGGAAGATAAAGAAGAGGAAGAAGACAACGAAGACGAAAAACTAAAAGATAAATAATATATATGAATAATACGAAGACTAAGCCAATGAAGAAAAAGTCGGAAAAGACGAAGAAGAAGACGAAGACATATTAGAATGAAACCATAAGCAAAATAAGAAGGTAGATGAGACCAAGACGTTGAAGAAGCAAAAGTAGGAGAAAAATAATAATTTGGAAAAGAATAATAAAAAGGGGAATAAGAGGAAGAAGAAGTAGAAGTATAAGAAGACAAAGAAGAACAAGAAGTTGAAGACGATGAAAAAGAGAAAAGAAAAATACAAGGGAGAAGATAAATTGGAATATATCGAATAAGAAGACGAAGATGAAGCAGAATAAGTGGAAGAATAATAAGCGATGAAAGACGAAGACGATGAAGAAGGAAATCCGGAAGAAAAGATGAAGACAAACCGTAAGAGAAAGAAGAAGAAGTTGGAGAAGACAAAGACAATAAAGAAAAAGAAGTAGAAGTCAAAGACGATTAAGAAGAAAAAGAAATCAAAGACAATAAAGAAGAAGAAGGAAAAGACGAGGAAGAACAAAATTTACGACTTTAAAAAAAAAAAAAAATTTGAATCGAGGGTAGCATATATAAGATAACCGTTAATTTATATATGATATTATAACATTGTCAACATTATAGTTTTATGTTTTCTACATTTTTTTAAAAAAAATTAGATGATATACAATTTAAATAAGTATTTTTGTGTCCGCGCTTGCGAGAACGATAAGAACCAATTAGAAGGAGAGAAATTTACAATAAATTGGGGAGAGAATTCCGACTAGTGAGAGATAAAAAAAATTAGTCAGAGAGAGAGAAGCGTCCGTAATTACAATGTCTGAGTGAATGAAGCATTAATTCATTATTTTCTCGAGCTCTATGATTGCCATTGATTTCTTTGTGAAATAGGTACATCAAAACTTAATTATAAACTTTTTTACCAATGTGTTATCAATTTTAAATTTATTGGTAAAAATAATCAAAAATTTGATTAATTTAGTAAAAACAAAATCAATTAAAATATTTTTATGACTATTTGTATAACACTCAATATATTATAAATATTATAATAAATAACTTTTCAAGTTCACACATTAAATAATATTACTAGTAATCTAACACTCAATACGAGTAAAAAGACGAAGAAAATAAAAATAAAAACCAGAAGATGAATAAAATGTTGGATAAGACGAAGATGTTGAAAAAAAGAAGAATGAGATGAAGAAATTGCATAAGAAGATGAAAAATTGGAAGAAGATGAATAAGAAGTTAGAGAAGAAAACTGTAACATAGAAAACAAAGTGGAAGAAGGAAAAGACATGGAGAACAAAAAACAGATGAAGAATAAGAAAAAGAAGAAGAAACCCGGAAGATAAAAAGACAAAGTAGAAGAAGGTGGAGATGAGAAAAGAGAAAGAAAAAAATATATCAGAAGAATAAGGAGTCAAAGAAGATAAAATGATAAATAAGGACAAGTAAAAGTCGAAGACGATGAAGAAGAATAAAAAAAAAAAAGAGGACGAAGAAAATCCAAAAGATTAAAAAAAAGCTAGAGAAGACGAAGCCGATGGAGAAGAATTCGAAATATACGAGGAAACAGATGAAGAAATGGAAAATAAAAATCAGAAGAAGAATAAGAAGACTGATAAGACGAAAACGTTGAAAAAGAAAATGGAGATTTTCGAGAAGAGGAATAAAAATCAGAAGAAAAACGTAAGAATCTTAAATTATTCATGATTGATGTTTTGGTTTGCATGAAAGATAGATGTTTTGGTCTCATGCTAATCTACATGGCGGATTCAATATTTGCGATATAAAATCGGCAAGAATCACAAAGATTGATGATAATTAAAGGGCTATGACTTACAAATGTACTCGGGTTTTATTGGATCATTCGTTCCATGAAGTTGATAAAATGCATCGTGCGATTGTTGAATCAGAGAATATGCATGTTTGAACTGCCCTGCCCTAGCTTTTATTGTTTTTGGTGGCTTTTTGGCTTTTTTATTTATTTTGAATTTACTGCAAGGATTGTCTTGGTTTAGTATTTACTTTATTTGGGGGTTATGTTATCCATTTTGTCTAAATTTATTATATCATTTTGACGGTTGCAAACTTTGTTATTATATCATCTAAAATTACGAGTGAGTTAAAAAAACCGTGTTATATTTATTGTAAATATACGAAATACGTGTATACAATCAAGATTAATATATAATCATTCGATTTTATATTTTTTTATATAACTTCAAATTTACTTAATGCAAATATAAAATTAATTATAATGATAATTTTGGATCGAAAACTTAGATAGTTTTCATTAGAAAATTTAGAAGGATTAGGAGGAGGAGAAGAAGAAGAAGATATTTTGCCATAATTCTGACCAATGTGGATTAGTGTTTACTTTATTTGTGGATCGTGATGTTTATTTTTTAATTTATTATTATGAGTGATAGTGTTATAATTATTGGAAATATACAGGCCCGGCTCATGAATTTAATGGACCCTCTACAATAATCTAATTTATAGATATAATATGCAGAAAATTACAAAATACCTTAAATTTTTTAAAAAGGGCCCTAAACTCTTTACTAAAATTTGCCCAAAAAAATCTAGATCCAGTGCCAATGCATCTTGACCATATGCCAAGAGCCGGCACTGGAAATATACGGGTATACAATCAAGACTAATATACATAATCATTCAGTTTTATCATTTTCAGAATTCCATAATCATTTAAAATAAATATACAATTGGTTATGATGATAATTTTGGATGGAAAACTTAGATAGTTTTCGTAAGAAAATTTAGAAGAAGTTTTGCATGCGCTGGGCACGGGAAGCCCCCTAGTATTAATTAAACACAATAATTATAAAGCTTCTCGCTGAGCTAGAACACAATAACACACAAACAGAACACAATAAATAACACACAAGCATAACACAATTCAAAACACATTAAACACACAAAATAAAATACAAGATAAAGATATATATTTTTTTTTCATCCAAGCATCACTTGCACTTTCACTTCACTTCCACTTCACTTCCACTTCTATGTTGATACATCTGCCTTAGTCTCCGCCACTTGCAGTTTCACTTCCACTTACGGAAACATCAGTACCTGCTTGCGCCCTCAGTTGCCCCTCCTCTCTCTCTCGGCCGCAACAGCTGCATCAACCTCCGAGATGTACCGACCACTCCTTCCGACCGGCATAGTCCCCCGGATATTGTCAAAATTCCGACTGACCGTCTCTGCAGTGCATGCGAGCCTTGTACGGGCATAAATGATGGCTTCTTCCCTCGACATGAAGCTTCCAAAACATTGTGTATATATGACATGTTAGTTTCGTATGTCGATTTGTGGATACGAGGTATTGTTCGTGGATGGTCGCTTTCACTTCGGGACTCATTATGTCGATCCGTTCTATAGCCGGGGGAGGTGGAGCTGGAGGACGTGATGGATTTGCAGACATTTTGTAGAGGAACTGAGGAATGGTGATAAAATTAAGTGAGAGACAAATTGGATGTCACAAAACACCCACTATATATAGAGGCAATGTTGCATCACGCTTGACATCGAGATTCTTCGATTCATTAACTTCCAATTCCCAGCAAGTTTTTTACTTTTACATTTTTTTTGTCACTTTAGACCAATACTGTTAGAGATTATGCATCATTTTGGTTGAAAATGAATTCATTATGTACAGGGAATCTTTCTATTTTGGGCATTTTTGATCACGCGTGCATTTACACTATCCAATTTAATACCCCGGCCTGGTGATTGCAATAACACTTGGAACTCTGCAAAATAAAAAAGATAAAAAAATTGAAAAGAATTAAGTTTATCTTTCATGCAAAGGCATGGCCGCGTATGAGAAGATGTTTCTCATATAGATGATTTATCTCTCTATCAGTATTATTACTATTTACGTTTCAATCGATTAACTCAGTATATGTTGCTTATGTTTATTGCAGGACGTCATTTTTGCATCAAAAATGCAAGCTAGCTCTTATCATATTATTATTTGCGAAGTAAATCGAGTTGTGGTTGAAAGTTGAAATTTTTAAATTACACTTATGCCATTAATGAAACTACCATTCCCTAAATTGAGTTATTCTATTTAATTAATCCGGATTAAAAAAGACTTTATGATTAAAAAGCGGAAATATGACATATTTGTTTCGTTGTGATCCGAAACGGAAGTGTTCCTCATCGTAAATAATTAAATCTTTGATTAATGGAAAAATAATGTTGTATATGTGTTTATTGGGTTATATAAAAAAAGGAAAACGCGTTTATAGTAATTATAAAGAAATATTCGTTTACGATGATAATAATCGTTATAAACAAAAAATAGGCATAAACGCCTAAACCCTAGATCGCTTTTCTTAAAATATTGTGCGTCTCTTTTCATAATCGTCATGTTCTCTCTTTTTTTCTTTTACGTTTTTGTGCTAGGGTTTAGTCGATTTTTTCTTCTTCGATAGTTTTGTCTAGCATGCGTTTTAATGGTGTTGATTTGTAGTTCTGATTTTATCATTCTGTTTTCTCATGTCACAACGATCATGGTTTCGAGGCGAGTCGATATAATCGGTCCGGTGTAGAACTTTCTAAAGGTTGATGTCTTTGTTGTTCTTTTCACTCATTTTTAGTTTTATTTTGTTTTAATTTTATTTTTTCTCTTTCTATTCAACTAATACACGTTGGTTTAACATGTTGTTAAATTCTCTACCTAATTTTTTTTTCTACTCTTTTTTATCTCTCTGTGAATTATTAGGATGTATTTGGAACATCGCACACGTTCAACGGTATGTCGCTTGCATGTTTACATTCTCTATGTGTTTGTTTATTTTTTTATTATCACATTCAAAGAGAATTATCATGCAAATTTGTTAAATAAAATATAGAGATAATGACGTCAAACAAAATATAGAGATAATCTAGCTAGGATTTATGTAAAAAAGTAATTAACTTTGATTTTAAAAAAGGAAATTTTCTTAGTTTCTATAAGATAATGTCGGATCAATATTTATCATGCAAAAAAAGGAAAAAACAATTCCATGTTTATTCTAGATATATTAAAAAAAAACAAATTAAATCAGCCACCGCTGTAAATATTATTTGAGTTTATTAACTGATTTTAGTGTTTTACTAAGTTAATTAATAACTAAAGTTCACACTACCGCAATCGTAACGGTTGTCAATGCAGTATTTTAGAATCGAATCCACATAGACCAAGGTTACACTACAATTCTCACAATTTGAAACTAAGTTAAGACAAGATTATGGTTTTGAATTGAAAAATAATGAAAACAAATAAAAGCGATGTAAATTCAATGAGAGAAAAACGTTAAGTCAATGGTTTATTCGCAAGAATCCAGAGATCATGAATCAGAAAACTATTCAGGGTACGATTAAACACAAGTTTCAAACTCAAACATAAATATCTAACCAATCCACTTCCGTGGTATTGATTACTAAATCTAGTAACCTAGAATCCTAATTTCCGTTGAACCTAGAGTTCTAGAGCAGCATTAACGAATAGGTTCGATATGTTCACGAATCGCCTTAACATCAACTTCCGTTGGCTAAGGACAATTCGCTCGCTTATGTTCTTTCTAGCAACCTACGACACTTCTGTGGTATAGATTAAACCCTAGATCAGAGGCAGGGCGGTCAACCTAGCCTGAGCAATAAACACAACAGTAAGCCAAAACCACAAAAGATAAATCCTTATTTGTGTCTAATTCAATGATTCATGGATCCCGTTGAAACCCTAAACCTAACTATGAAACTACTCAGACATGGTAGCAGAGAACAAACATAGAGATGAAGAACTCATAATATAAATCAAAGAGAGAAAATGGTTTAGAATTCTTCTCAATAGATGCAGAGATTCTTCTCCAAAGTTTACAAATTGCTAAAAGCCAAAAGTCTGAATAGAGAATAAAGCGATAAAAAGTGGTGCCGTAAAATTGGCTAAAAATAGAGTATATATAGGATTCTAGGCGGATTAGGTAAAAAAAGCTAGTTTCCAGGGCAAAACAGGAAAATCAGAAATTTCCTTTTTCTTCTCGCCGGCATGCATCGATCGATTTTAAACTCTCTGGGCATGTTGCAATTATCGATGCACTCCTTGCATCGGTCGATTTGAACTTCTCTGGCAACATCACATCGATCGATGCACTCCTTGCATCGATCGATTTGGACTTCTCTGATGGTGTTGCATCGATCGATGCACACCTTACATCGATCGATTCTGCTCTTTTCTGCACGATTCCATGCGTTTTTGCCCGTGTAACTCCAATTTCTCCTTTAAAAGCCTTTTTACCTGAGATAACTAAATAAATGACTAAAAGACTCTAAAAACAAACTTTGACTCGATAAAATACTCAAAAGAAACACCAAAACATGTGTTAGAAAACGGTAAAAACCAAGTATATCATCAACAAATAAAAAAGTGAAACCCTAACCTCAAGAAAAACTATATATTTCAAGCGGCCTCTGCCATTAATCACTTTTGTTTTGTTAGTCATCTAAGTTTTAGCTTAGTTCATCTAAGTTTAAAGCGAATGTTCTTGATTATTTTGTTGGAATTTGTTTGTTTTTCGGAATTTGATATGAAACTAATTTTGTGATTTCAAATTTTTTTAGGAGACGTGGAATAGATGAATGTGGCTAGCGATGGTGAAAGACGTTATGTGGAGTTCATGTACCAGATAGTTTTGCTTGAAACATCGGGAAGAAATGTTTGGGAAAGATATTTACTTCGATGTCATTGTTCGAAGAAAGGAGCTGATTCCTCTGCCATGGCGTTACAAGTAACACCACGTTAAAATGGAGTTGGCATCTTTTCGGCCAGGTCAGATGCATAGTCTGTATGTTATCATTAAACTTTTCGGTCATGTCAGATGCATAGTCCGTATGTTATCATTACTCTATTGTTGCATAGTCAGTATGTGCTTTGGTCTCCGTAATGCCTATGATGAGCATGGGTATCTTTCTTCTTCCTATCATTTTTTTTCTCCGCATATATATATATATATATATGTCTATGTGTTTCTTTCGATCGTTATGATTCTTCACATTGAGCTCTCAAGTAAACGCAATTACGGTCATGTCAAACAAATCGGGATTCATCTTTGGTCTTTCCGATTCTTCTTTTTCTACGGTATCAGTGTATTTTTTTCTGTGGTTTTAGATATATTTTCATAGTATTTACAGCCGAGGCTAGGGTTTCACTAAGTTACATGTTTCTTATAACAAGCTCGATACATTGTTCATAACAATTTGTGGGATTTTCGGATTCCAAAGAGATCGAACTATGTGGGGGTTTTGGGTCATGAATTCATAATCGTTTTAGAGCTGAAGTTTGAATTTTTGTTTTCTCCGGTAGATCTCTGACACTAGTTTTTTTTTTCGCTTACCCATTGGATGAAGAGTGGCACCAATACATTAATAAAAAGAATGTTTGAGTTTGATGGCTCTTTTTGTTTTATTGTGACTAGATTGTCTAATATTCCCTCCGTTTCAGTTTATAGGTCGTTTAATTTGTTTCACACAAATTAAGAAAAAATATTAAATTTTTTATTATACCATTTATTAATACACTACATAATTTTCTCTCTTATTAATACATTACAATAATAAGGTTAAAACTGGAATTTTGTCTAAAATTATGCATTGAAAATAAAAAATGACATTTAATTTGAAAAAAAAAAAAAACAATCCTCAAACGACGTTTAAAGTGAAACGGATGGAGTAGTTTTTAAGGACTCATCATTAGGGTTAATATGATGGGCCACAAAAAAAAATATACTTTAGAGACGAAAAGCTCTTATTCATGTGGAAAGTGGTTTAATTATTTATTTTGCTTTGTTGCAGATTGTCGTATCTTTAGAGATATATGGTGTGAAGAGTGTTGTCGCGATTCTTTTCGGTTTTACTTGATAACTATGTATGGTATGAGGATTGTTGCATACTTTTGTCTGTTTCTTGTTGGTGGAAGTATGGGAAGAACACACATAATGGAGTCTACTTTTGCCCGCATTGCAGAACCATTGGGTTACGTGTATGATGTGAAGGCCATTAATTGTTGTCACACAGCGAAAACACATGAGAAGAGATGATCGCAAATACAGTAAAATGAAGTATCTGGTCATCTCCTCTAGAATTGAAAAGTTTAGAGATGAAGTTGAGCAATATTATGATAAAAAGTGTTTTTTTTTAAGAAGAAGAAATATTATGGTAAAAATTTTGAGTGTAGTTTCAGTGTTCCCGTGATTTGCCAATCAGCCAGTGGGAATTCAAATGTTACATATCTATAAAAATGTATCAAAAGTGAATAAGAGATTGGCGGTTAGATTTTCAAAAGGTGATTCTTATAGATTTGATCTCATCTTTATTGGTGTTTCTTAATTTCCATTTGGTAAATCTATTCATCGGAGTTTGTTTCGGCTTCCAGAATCGAAGAACAAAAATATGATTCGTGCAATTTTTTCTTTTCATTTTTTAGTGTGTTTATTTTCATCGTAGTTTGATACTTTCAGCCTGTTTTTACAATCATTTCAGGATCAATGGTTATTGTTTTCATTTCTTTTTTTGGTTGTGTTGTGTTTTTTCGTACATGAAAAGAAAGGTATCGGAGCATGGGAGGGATAAGACCATTCACACAAATCAAAACAGCCAGTGGGAATTGCTACAAATTTATCTTCATGGTTGTGATAGGTAAATCTCAAGATTTGTTAGATTAATCTTATGCTCTTACTGAAAATACCATTCCCTAAATCAGCTAATCCTATTTAATTATCTCGAATTACAAAATCGATTTCCGTATATATAAAAGGAAATCTGTCTTTTATTTTAGTTTTGATTCAAAAAAGATATTTTTTTTAGAAATGGAATGATAGAGTCGTGTGTATCTATATTTTCCGGATTATAAAAAAAAAGGCAAAATCGAGTTTCGATTAATCAAAAGGATATTCGGTTATATTGACAATTATCATAATCAAAAATAAAAAGGAAACGCCTTAACCCTATATCACTTTTAGTATATACTTTGTGTTTCCTCTCATTGGTCACATTTTTTTTTTCGTTTCTGATCTAGGGTTTTACCCGATTTTTTTTTCTTTTCTTTACATGTTCTTTTATTTTTAGGGTTGTGTGCAATTTTCAATATATTTCTTTGCACGCTAATCAAAATATATGATCTTCATATGATTGATTAGGTCGGCTATATACCATGGAATGAATTTTGAAGATTTCCACAAATTAGAGAACAAAAATACCACCGGTTTCATTCACATGTCCCTCAATAATTAATTAGAAAATGTATTATCTTAAAATTCTTAATTGTTAGTTTGTCTATTTATTTCCCCTCGGTTGATTTTTCTTCTTATTGTTGTTTAGATGATAGAGGAATGAAAGAGATATATCAGGTTTCCTTCAATGGCGATTTTCTATATAGTCTTATATATATTATATTCATCCGGTGAGAATGAGGAGAAGCAAAGGAGGAGGAAATCTCCTAAATCCTAGCTCTTTTTCTTATAAGTATGTTGGTCTCTTTTCCATAATCGTTATGTAGTAGTTTTTCGTTTTGTTATAGGATTGTTTTGTGAATTTTTTGTTTCTTTACTGTTGATTGTTTTTTCTATTCGAATTTGATATGTTTCTTTACTAGTCTCTTTTTGTGAATTTTGTTTATTTACTGTTTGTAGTGTTTGTTTTGATTGTTTTGACAGATCTAATCAATTGGTCGAGACTTCTTCCTATTAAATAAGGATGAGGAGCTCAAAAGGATAAACACTACACATATGTTAAAGCTATATATGTGGAGTGCATGAATATAGCTCTTTATCGATTTCGATTCAAGATTTCATTCATCCATTCATTCATATGTGTTATGTGAGTTAAGTTGCTGATATTCTTCGCCAGGTTTAAGCGGTGTATCTCACACTTCATATGTGGTGAAAAAATCTCTCTTGCTTGCTTTTCCATTTGCTGAGAATTTGAGGACTGAGCAATTGTCTCATTTTTGACTGGATTCTAGCTTTTGTAGGCAAAGTCCGTTGAGAGGTTCGGGTTTGATTATGGGGTTCAGTTTCGTTAGTGAATGGTTGTCGTTAGTGATTATTTGGTGGAGTTTAGTATTTGGTGGAGTTAATTATATGAATTAAACAAAATCATATATATGAAAGGAGGTAAGCCCTCTCCAACAGCTTGCTACGTCAGCAATTTCAATGAATTTGGAGGCGACACATGTCTATTTAATATTAAAACCACTAAAACAATAATCAATATTACATTAATGGGATTAATTGGCCATGCTTCATGTATCATTCAACGCATTTGGAGAATATGAAGCATCCATTTCTTAATTTATGTATTAAGATGTCAAAACCATTTTCTCTCTCCCTCATCAAATTATTGGATCCACATTGGAGAAATTGCATTTAGAATAGAGATACCTCGAGATAAATAAGGGAATCAGATAAAACTACTTCCAGCGTGAAAAACAAAAAGAGATTTATCTACGACAGCTCTAGCGAAATACATAAATATAAAGTTTGAAAACGGTGGATATAGAGGCGTAGAGAGAAACTACATCGGGTTTTATGGAGCTTTGGCAATGAATGAACCGACGACCTGGCAGAGAAATGATTTGGGAGAAAGAAGAGAGACATAGTTCAGCGGTGGAGACAATAGAGACGAATATAAGGAAGAAGAGAGGAGAAAAATAAATCATTGTTTGTGTGATGTATTGTGATATTTTTCTTTGATGACTTTATGGATTAAATAAGAAAAAAATATGAAAAAGTGGAAATTCGAATGAAGAGCAACAAATAGGAGAAAAATATGTTAAAAATGACATGCTCAAACCTTGCACAAATAAATATTGAATGAAAAATAATACTAAAGACGTATATAAATATGATCCGCACGTAGAGCGGGTAATCATCTAGTAATTATAAAGCTTCTCGCTGAGCTAGAACACAATAACACACAAACAGAACACAATAATTATAACACACAAGCAGAACACAATTCAAAACACATTAAACACACAAAATAAAATACAAGATAAAGATATTTTTGTTTTTTTATTCAAGCATCACTTGCACTTTCACTTCACTTCCAGTTCTACATTGATACAGCTGCCTCATTATCCGCCACTTGCACTTCCACTTACGGAAACAATAGTACATGCTTGCGCCCTCAGCTGCTCCACCTCTCTCTCAGCCGCAACAGGTGTATCAACCTCTGAGATGTACCAACCACTCATTCCGACCGGCATAGCCCCTAGGATATTGTCAAAATTCTGATTGACCGTCTCTGCAGTGCATGCGAGCCTTCTACGAGCATAAACAATGGCTTCTTCCCTCGACATGAATTTAGACCAATATATTTTTACTTTTACATATTTTTATGTCACTTTAGACCAATATTGATAGAGATATTACATCATTTTGGTTGAAATGAATTCAGTGGTCCAGGGAATCTTTCTATTTTGGGCCATTGTTGATCACGCGTGCATTTACTCTATCCCATTTAATACCCCTAGTGATTGCAATAACACCATTTATCTTTCATGCAAAGGCATGGACGCGTATGAGAAGTTGTCTCCCATATAGATGATTTATCTCCCTATCAGTTTTATTACTATTTATGTTTCAATCGATTAACTCAGTATATGTTGCTTATGTTTATTGCAGGACGTCATTTTTGCATCAAAAATGCAAGCTAGCTCTGATATCATCAGAGCCGGCCCTGAGGTTTAGATGGCCGCAAGCTAAAAAAAATTGGGCTGTTTTAAAATACTAAGTTCAGAACTCATGACTTTTTGAAAGAAGCCTTATATAATTTTACCACTAAACTAAATAATTTTTTTGTAATTTAAAGGAGGGCCGCAAGCATGGGCTAGCTTGCTCTGCTTGAGCTCATGGCCGGCTCTGGATATCATGTGAAGCTAATTAATCTGTAGTAAGTTTCCACTCTTAGGTACTTAAAATGTATGGCAAGCCTCAAATCAAGAATCTAGGTAGACTAACGTAGACCCTTTTGCTTTGTGCAGTTGTGCTTCTCTAAGAGTAGCTAAAGTGATACTTAGATTAGTTATCACTTGACATTAAAAGGATCTAATTGAAGGCGTAACTGACAACTTATTACAAACTCCAAAGAAAACGTATCGCCATAGAGAGGTTTCTCGTCGTCGGAAGAGAGATGAGAATGAGTTTTTGGCGTATGACATGTGGCCATCTAATTAAGAAAGAAGTTTTTCTGGCTGATGTGGATAGATTCAGAAGCCCCAAACAGTTCCTTTCATATAGTATAGATTTTGATAATCTTGGGGGAACGAATTTTTGATATATTGCATGTAAGAATTGAATTTAGTCGTTATAGTACATAATTCCAATAGTTTAATTTCATTTTATTTTATAAATTTTGTAGTGTTTTTTTGTGTGCTTATTACATTACTTAATATTAAGTATCACTTATAATTTGTAATAAATATCGTCTACAGTTTTTTTGGCTCGTATAATTTTGAACTTACAAAACTCTCCCAAGGTTACAAATTTAAAATACAATATCTCAAGCATGTATATATCTTAAGATATTCAAAGGCCCTCATGGCCTAACTCCTCCATTATAATTAACCTCGTCTATGTTCTCGATCCTGGTGTTGTTTTCCTCTCAGCGTCACATGTGCCCGTGATCTGATATTCTACTATATATCCACACTTAAGACGGCAACTTTCTCTTTTCATGTTTGAAACTACTCCTTCGTAGCCCTATTTTTCTTTCCCTGTTTGAAACTTGAAAGATGCAAATGAAGAATGACACATCTAGAGTTAGTTGTTGGCAGTGAATGAAGAGATGGGCCTCCAAATACGGATCTCATGCTCGTTCAGGTATTGAAAGAGAGGTACAGTTGAATCGTTAAATTCCCCTACCATATTTGGATACTAATCAACTTCACGTTCTCTCACTACAAGAAAACAAAGTGCTTTCCGACGGCCGTAATTCCGTCGGTAATTTCTGACGGAATTTGGACGAAATTAACATCCGTCGGAAATTCGTTGGAATTTTTCCGACGGATTAGTGTAATCTCGGAAATCCGTGGGAAATGTTCCGACGGAAGACCAAAAATATGGTTTAGGGTATAGGGTTTTTTTTTTTTTTAGAAATTGTAGAGAAACAATTGTATGATGTATATACAATAGCTTCAACATGTCAAATTTCAAAATAAATGTGTGTTATAGATTTTATAAAAATTGATGGAAGTGTTAGTATAGGTTAGAGTATAAGGTATAGTAGATGTTATGTGAAATGTTTAAGTTTTATGTTATAAAATTAATAAACTCCTAGAAATTCTTTAACATTGATGAACTAACAATTTTTTTTTAATGAAATATGTAGATTAGTGATAGTTAAATCATATCACGTAACCCTAAACCCAAAATATACCCTAAGTCCGTGGGAAATCCGTGGGAAATAGTACCCATCGGAAATCCTTGGGAAATTTGCCGACGGATTAGTGTAATCTCGGAAATCCGTGGAAAATTCGTGGGAAATTTTCCGTCACCAAAAATATGATTTAGGGTATAGGGTTTATGTTTTTTGTAGAAATGTAGAGAAACAAGTGTATGATGTATATACAATAGTTTCAACTTGTCAAATTTTAAAATAAATGTGTGTTATAGATTTTATAAAATTGATGAAAGTGTTAGAATAAGTTAGAATATAAAGTATAGTAAATTTTATGTGAAATGTTTAAGTTTTATATATGTTGTAAAATTAATAAACTCATAGAAAGTCTTTAACATTGAACTAACAATTTTTTTTGAATGAAACATGTAGATTAGGGATAGTTAAACCATATCACATATCCCTAAACTCTAAACCCCAAATATACCCTAAATCTGTGGGAAATCCGTGGGAAAACTCTGACGGATTTCCGACGGATCTGGGTCCTTCGATACGTGTCGGTTGACTACCTAATAGAAACGCATGCATGGTATATTCCCATATCCGTCGAAACTTTCCCATGGATTTCCGACGGATTTTGGTTTTTTCGAGACCGCATGAGATTTACCGCCTAAACGAAATTTTTTAGATGATCCGACGGATATAACCGTCGGAAATCCATAGATTTATTATCCATGAACTGTCTTCTCCCTCATTTCTCTCTTTCTCCTTCTCTCTTTTACCGTTTTTCTTCCTCTTCTCTCTCTAAAATCGGACGATTTCGGTTGCTATCACTTCCAATCTCTCTAAATCTTCATTCTTCATTCTTCATCATCAATCATGGATCATGTGTAAATGTTTATTTTTTTTTTTGTCAATCTTGTTAGTTTTGATAGTTCTTAGAGTTTATTAGATTTATGTGGTTAGTTTTGATAGTTTTTTTTTTAATGAGATTTGTTGTGTATTTGTTTGGTGGAATGAAATTTGTTAGGATTTATGAGATTAGAATTGTTAAATTAGAATTTTGGTAAAGTTTTTCTAATTAGAAACCTTATAATACTTCCACGTTTAGTAAATTACAAAACATTTTTAGAGTTAAGTTTTTTTAATTAGAAACCTTATAAATACTTAGAATTTTAGTAAAGTTTTTTAATTAGAAACGTTTTAGTATTTAGAATTTTTTAGGATTTTTAGAAATATTTAGTAATTAAAAAATTAGAATCAATTTTTCAGATTTTTTTAATAATTAAAAACGTTTTTATAAATTTTTGATTTTTATAAAAATGTTTATAGGTTATTTTATAAAATGGTTTTAGAAATTTATACAATAAAAACATATTAAAAACGTTTTTAGAATTTTTATGAAAGTTTTGAATTTTTTTAATAATTAAAAACGCTTTTATAAATTTTTGATTTTTATAAAAACGTTTATAGTTTATTTTATAAAATATTTTTAGAAATTTATACATTAAAAACGTTTTTAGAATTTTTATGAAAGTTTTGAATTTTATGGAACGTTTGAAAATTTTGAAATTTTAAGAGTTTTGAAATTTAGAAAGTTTATGAAATTTTTGAATTTTTTTGAAATTTTAGAAAATTTTATGAAAGTTTTGAATTTTTGGAAATTTTTGAATTTTCGGAAATTTTTGAAAAAAAATTTGATTTTTTTTTTGAAATTTTTGGAATTTTACAATTCAATGTACTAACGATGTTATGTTTTTCTCGCAGGAATAACGAGAATTTTACAATTCAAGTCCCAGAGTCCGAGCAATCCGATTCCGATCCAAGAATTTTCTTCTTCGGGTCCTCGATATGCTTTGGAGTACAAAGACGAAATCGAGAGGCTCATCCACACGGTGAAAGACCGTGACGCGAAGGTTGAGGACTTGGAGTACCCACACAACTCGGACTCGGGAAGAGCTCACGTATATGAAGAAGATCATGAAGAACTCATTCCCATCTATTTNTAAGAAATTTTTATATTTATAATTGATTTTCATTAATTAATTAGATTATTATTTAATATATTTAAAATTTTGAATTAATAATTAATAAAATTAATTTATTAAATAAAATTTTAAGAAACAAAATTATGTAGTTCCGTCGGAACTCCGGAAATACATCCGTCGGAAATCTGTCGGAAATTTCTGACGGAAATCAATTTCCGACGAGCTAGAACCGACAGTAAAATCCGTCAGAAATCCATCGGAAAATGTCGTTTCCGACGGATTTCCGACAGGAACTGCCGTCGGAAAACACCTACTTTCTTGTAGTGTCTGTCTTATCTTAGATAATTGATATGATTAAAATACTACCATGTAAAAATACATTTAGTTCTTCTTATCCAACAATCAACAATTTGATACAACATCGACTATAGATTTTATGGGGTTAAGATCGTGATGAATAATTCAAATAATTTCAAGTTTGTGTTCACATGTTACCTCTCTTTGTTTGTATAGTATTATTCTTGGTCTCTACGTTTGCTGTTCAGAACTGAAACCAACCTTATCCACCAGCTATGTCCCGAATGGTGTTGAGCTTCATTCGGAATCTTCCTAAATTCATGTTTTTTTTTTTTTTTCCACAGCTAGAATATACTGTTTGAACTCACACCTACTCGCTCCTGGTTCACAATGGCCAGTATGTGATCTGCCTTTAGGATTATGTAGAACCTGACATTCAAAGAAACCCGGTACGACTATAGCTTTGAGCGAATCTTAATAGAAACTACTAGTTTATTCCTTCAGCTCTCATCACCAGTGCCGGCTCAGATAGGGGGTCGAGCAGGGCGACCGCCCCAGGGCCCACCGGTTTTTTTTTTTTACACTAAAAAGAACATGATTCTGTAAAAAAAAAAAAAATTATTATTATTATTAAAAAGGGCCCAAATAATTTTTTTTTATTATTTTTAGGCCAAAAAAAAACATTTTGCCCTAGGACCCCAACATAGTTGAGCTGGTCCTGCTCATCGCAAAAAGCTTTGGCACTAAGAATGACTCTCCTAGAAGCTCTGGCTACAGGAATCCTCTGTCTTCAAATTTGTTCGGACTCAAAGGTCCCAATTAACTCCCTGATCGTAGGGACGGATCAGAATGAGATTGCAGACATCCTATATGACATTCAAAGCCTTGCTACTCTCTTCTATCTTTCTTTTCAATTCCACGCTCTGCTGCATTGTCCAAACTCTGCCCCTCTGACATTTGAAGTTAAGAAATTGTAAGATACGTATATCATACAAAGGGCAAAAACGTAAAAATGATTGGAAACTCTCATTTTATTGAAGTCAAGCTCGGCGAATACAAGAAAAAGTTAGGTAGTTGAGACAACGAGCTAACCGTAAAAACAACTATGAGCTAGAAACTAAACCCAGAAAGTTCACAGCAATTGGTCTATGAGCTTTCAGGATTGAATAATAAATGCCTCTTCGGAAGGAGAGAACTTCCCTATTTATAAGTATTAGAGTCGGTCTAACTTGTTGGAGATTTCCTTTTCTTTCTCGAATCGAATCGATATGGATAATTTGGACTTATTAGTTTTCTAAAAAAAAAATATGTTGGAAACTCATGTTTATTGAGATATCATCAGCACAA
This sequence comes from Eutrema heterophyllum, assembly GCA_002933915.1. Classification (NCBI taxonomy): domain Eukaryota; kingdom Viridiplantae; phylum Streptophyta; class Magnoliopsida; order Brassicales; family Brassicaceae; genus Eutrema; species Eutrema heterophyllum. Next base: position 673,590 of record PKMM01026215.1, on the reverse strand, counting down.
TCATTTTTATGTTGCTGGGTTGGAGCAGATTTCCAAAAGATGCTAGCTGGTGAAGCTTGTCAATTCAAAATAGTTAGTAAACTATTGTATTCAAAAGTCAATGGAGAGAAATACATAGATGAATTTTGGGTTCAATCATCATTTACTCCAGGTCCTGTGATTTGGACTCCTTCGCCGCTGGCTGCTGCAAAATCATTGCATCCGCCTTGGCCTTCAATGTACAAAATCACGAACGGCTTCCATTGCTCGTGGGCGATAATCCTCGCTTCCTCGTCTGAGTCACTCATGAACGCCGTGGATGCCATCGACAGCCCGAGATGGGATTCGATTTCGACGGGAAATTGAGAGATCGGAAATTTGCAGAAAACCCTATACCCTCGAGCTTCTTCGGTTTGAGACAAGTCAAAACGCCACCGTTTCTGTCTCCTCGTTATCTCCTGGTTTTCCTTCGGTTCATTAATTCACACCTGAACCATTTGATTGAACCGTTGAATCAGAACTAAACCAACACACAACGAACTCCACTCGCAAAAATTCAGCTTTTTTCTTAGCTATCCAAATATCAAAGAGTGGATATCAATAATTTACTTTGGAAGTTAAAGAATAACTAGGTGTTGGCCCGTGCCCAGCGCAGATACAAAGTTTTCTAATTTTTTTTTAAAACTATCTAAGTTTTTGATCCAAAGTTATCATTATAACCAATTGTATAATTGTTTTAACTGAATATGAAATTATAAAAATTGTAAAACTGAATGATTATGTATATTAGTATTGATTGTATACATATATATTTTTAATAAATATAACGCGGTTCTTTTAACCCACTCATAATTTTAGATGATATCAAAATTTGCAACCATCAATACGATATAACAAATTAAGAAAAAACAAATATCGCAATCCCAAAAAAGTAAATACTATATTTACCACTCGTATTTTCTTTCTTCTTATTCATCGTCACCATCCTCGTATTACCCGACTTCTTCTTCTTCTTTTTTCCAATATTTACTCATCATCTTAATCTTCATATTATTAGTCTTATTTGAACTCTTATTATTCATTTTCACCTTCTTCAACTTTGTCTACATCATCTTTCGATTTTCTTCTTTTTCTCCCTTTTTTCATCTTTAAGTTTTTCTTCTTCTTCTTCAACTTCCTCGTCTTATCCTTATCCTTCATCTTATTTCGTGTTATCCATCTTCTTCATAATTCATCATATTTGTCTTATTCGTCTTGCTTTTCTTAGTCTCCTTCCTCATCTTCACATTCTCATTCTTTTTCATCTTCATTTTCTGGTCTCCTTCCTTATCTTCAACGTGTTTGTCCTCGTATTTTCCGAATTCTTCTTCATTAGCTTCGCCTTCTTCTTCTCCTCTTCTTTATCTTTCATTTTTTTTCATCTTCCTCTTCACCGTCTTCGACTTCTACTTCTTCTTCTTTATCCTCTTTGTCTTCTTCGACTTCTTCTTTTGATTTTTCTTGTTTTTCTTATTCTTACTTATCTCGTCTACGTCTTCTTCCTCTACTACTTTGTCTCCATATGCTTCATATTCTTTATATTTTGGTTTATCTTCTTCCTCATATTTTCCATCTATTTTTTTCATCGTCTTTGACTTCTTTTTGATCACGATTCTCGTATTCCCCGACTTCTTTCTTTTGTTTCTTCTTTTTTTCCAATTTTTACTCCTCTTCTTCTTCATATTCTTTGTCTTATTTGAATTCTTATTCCTCGTCTTCACCTTCTTCTAATTCGTCTACACCATCTTCCGATTTTCTTCTCCTTCTACTTCTTTTTCTTCATCTTCCGATTTTCTTCTTCTTCTTCAACTTCCACATCTTCTTATCCTTATCCTTATTTGTGGATCCTAAAATCCACACTCAAGAATTTGGAGTGATTTGTAAATAGAGGAAAGATGGGCAAGAATTTCGGAATAAGCACAACGATGTAAATAAGACGAGATTCGACGAATTGGATTTGTACTGATAAAAATATAAGAATACAAGGTGTTTTAGAGAGCTCCTTGAGCGTACAAGTCTAGAATGAGTAAAAGAGTGAATGAATGAATGATGCTAAAACTAAGACTTCTGTCGTTTTATAGCATGTCTCGTACTGGGTACGCTCCGCGTACTTCGGGCTGGCGTGCTTGGTCGCTCCGCGTACTTGGGCTAACGTGCTTTGCCAAATTCCGAGGATCTTAGGGTCTTCAAGGATAATGATTGACTTTTTCAAATCTTCTCTGCTGAACTCCGAAGATCTCAGGATCGTTAAGCTGACAGCTCGTAGCAAGCTCTTTGATCGAGCTCGTAACAAGCTCTTAGCTCGAACTCATAGCTTTTAGCTCGAGCTCATAGCTCTTAGCTCGAGCTCATAGCTCTTAGCTCGAGCTCGTAGCTCTTAGCAAGCTCGAGCCCGTAACTCTTAGCAAGCTCGAGCTCGTAGCGAACTTGTTGGCAGGCTGACAACTTGTAGCTCGCCACGTCATCATGTGATCGTACGGGCTTTATTAGGACCGATGAGTCTTTTATGTTAGTTTTAACATATGATTTTGGTTAGACTTTTGTGGGAAGGATTTAGTGCTAAATCCAACACCAACATTCTTCCTTATTTCGTGACCTTTTTTTATTGTATGATGAACTATTTTTATTGTAATTTTTTTTTACTTTATCGACGATGAATTGGTAAGTGAAGATTTAACCACAAAGAATTGAACATTGAATAACACCTTCTACTCCATCAAACAATGGATTCCCAATTTGAGATCCAAATCAATCTTGTAAGACATTTATATTGGAACTTGTCTTAAGAATCCAAACCAAAACCGTAAATTATTACATACAGCGATGTAGTCCACCATGAAGCTATTTTTGAGCTATGCGCTCGACAGCGAGACAATCTCCAATCTTGAGAGGATAATCTTCAATAAGGCCAAGTGGTTGCTTTGAAGAAGAATCACCAAACGTGATGGGTGATGAGTGATGCTTCATGCTTGTGATTCCAAGACTCTTCACCATCTCAAGTGACATCACATTCACTTGGAGAAGGTTCAACACAAGAAGCTTCATCCTTTTCAACCGACTTTGCTATAACATCTTTTTCCTTCACCTCTTCCTTTAATCCATTCTCAATATTCGTCTTGCTAGCATCCACTGAAACTTCATCTTGGGAGCCATATAGGAGTCTCTCAATCTCTCTTATAGCCTCTTCATTCTCGTCATTTGAGAAGATAACATTGCAATACTCCTTTGGGCTTTCATCGACTTTACCCTTTAGTTTCTCCATGGGACTACTAGAAAGGGAGCCTCCTTGAGCGCATTGTTGATCCAAATGTTTGATTCTAGAAAATATATCTTCAAACTTTGTGTTGAGATCGTTGTATGAGCAATCCACCTTAGTGTTAATCTCGGCTATTCTCTTGTTCAACTCATTGGCTCCATTAGCTTGCCCCGTTAAAATTTGTTGAAGAATACCCTTCATTTCGACATCTTGTTGTGTCGAATTGCTTCCTTGCCCTTGTGGCACAAATCCTTGTTGAAGTTGCGGTGCAAAAGATGATTTGCTTTGGTAACCGCATTGGTTTCCTTGGAATTGGTTTCGAGGAACAAAACCTTGTTGCGGGAATTAAGTTGGATCCTTGAGCTTGGGGTCCTTGGTTATAGACTTGGTTTTGAGAGCTTTGGAAATTGGGGTTGAAGCCTTTGTTGTAACCGCCTTGTCATCCCACAAAGTGAACCTCTTCTTGGTATTCTACGCAATCTCCTACATAGTTCACTTGCCTTTGTGTGGCTTCCAAGACTTTGTCCGATTTATCATTAAGAGCTTTCATCTCCTTTCTCGTTCGATCCTCATACTCTCCACTTCCTCTTGGAGCTCTATCATAGTCCTCATCATAATTCCCATTGCTTTAGGCAAGATTCTCAACAATTACCACTGCTATCATAATCCTCAACAAGATTCTCAACATTAGATAATAAGCCCAAACTTTGTGTGGATTGGTCAACATATGATAGTTCCGAGGGGACTAACTCATCCACCCCATTTTTTTTGTAGGGTTCAGTTACACACATGTTCGCTTTAAGATATACGATAAGAACTTAATGCCGCGGAAGATTTTGACCCCAAAAAAAATATATATATATTTGGGGCAGATGTACGGGGAAAATACTCATTTAATTCCTCAAGTATTTGTAATTGTTTGATTTATTCCCCAACTATTGAGTACGCAATTTAAATCATCAAGTTAACGTTGACTTGATAAATTTAAGTATGAGAAAAGTCAACGTTAACTCAAAAAACGGAGACGTTAACGTTGACTTTTTATGAGCAATTTTGTGAAGTCAACGTAAATTTGAAGAATTAATTTGCTAGCTTAAAAGTTAGAGAATTAATCTGCAAATTTGCAAAACTAGAGGAATTAAATTATCATTTCCAAATATAGTATGCTTTTTAAATAAAAATTAGTCTTCATTTTAATAATATACACATAAATTATTGCGGTTTATTCATAATAATTTTCCAAAATTGTCTTGTAACATTTAAAACTATTTAATTTGATAAAAATCAAAACAACTATATTCAGCTATATATATAAGAACTTCACCGATAATTTTTTATAGTTACTGAAAGTTTTTTTTGTATTTTACGTTATTAATAAAGTAATCTTAGTTGATTCTCCATTGTTCATGCGTGAAGACCTAAATTTATTGGATCTTGCTATCATACGTTTATAGATGTATATAGTCATAAATCCGTAAGGAAGACGGGATATACCATTGCCTAGGACCACCAATTTTTTAAAACAATTTATGGGCCACATTTTTTATTTTAGATTAATATTTTTTAGACCCCAAAATTTAAAGTTCATGTTTTTCTTTTAAGTATTATTTTCCAATAAAAAAAGTTGTTTGTGTCATATAATCAATCATCTAAGAGCTACAAAAAAAAAAAATATATATATGTTTGTTAAATTACTTTCTAAAACTCTACTTATCATATTTTTGGGTCATGTAAACAATTTTATTTTTCTGTTTTATCAATTGTTTTTAAAATAGATTGGAACTAAACTTTAACAATTATGTGTATATTTTTTAAATTAAAATCATTTAATTCCTCAAATTTTACAATTTTTCAGATTAATTTTTTAACTTTTAGGTTGGTGAATTAAATCCTCAAATTTACGATAACTTCGTAAAATTGGACTCATAAAAATCAACGCTAACGTCTCCGTTTTTCTTAGTTAATGTTGACTTTTCTCATACCTAAATTTACAAAGTCAACCTTAACTTAAAAATTTAAATTACGCATTCGATAGTTATGAAATGAATTATGCAATTGCAAATACTTGAATAATTAAATGACCATTTTCCCGCAGAAATGTACGTGGTGGGGATCAAATGTACGTGGTGGGGATCAAACGAAGGACTTGCTTGGATTGATCCACCAATAAATTTTACAAACTGAAAACAAATTAATGTATTCCCTCTATTTCAAATTAATAGACCTTTAAACTCTTCACACAATCACACATACTAAAAAGCAAATTAAAATTTGATAATAAATGCATCATTTCTTATGATTAACAATTTATTTTATAATTTTAAACCAATAATAATTTAATAAACTCAATTATTTTTCTTGTTTATAATTAATCATCATTAACTAAAAAAATGCATAAAAAACTTTAAAAATCTATCATTGTAAAACAAACAAATTAATCATCATTAACTAATAAAAATGCATATAAAAAAACTTTAAAAATCTATCATTGTAAAACAATTTAAAAAAAAAAAAAAACACATCTATTAGTTTGAGACCGAAGCAATATAACGAAAGAAGATATTTTATGTGCATTTAAGAGAGTGAAAAAGTCTTCTTTGTATAAATGATTTATGTGGTTCGTCTCATCAGAAGAAGATATAGGAAATAGGAGAGACAAGTGAGAGAATACGAAGAATTCAAAGAAGCTTAATTCTTCTCCTCCTCCATAGCATACAGAGCCTTAATCTCTTCTACATCGTCGTAGCTACCAAGAAATATCGGAGAACGCTCATGGATCTTCTCCGGGACAAGGTCTAGCGCCTGCATCATGACATTTCAGGTTAAACTACTTGACGCTGTAACCATAACCAACAAAACCATTAGAGATTTGCATTTCAAGGGTTATCAGGATACTTTACCCTTTTCTTGCCCGTGAAGGCCTGACCTCCGGCTTGCTCCATCAAGAACGACATCGGGAAGACTTCATACAGGACACTGTTCACAGATGTAAGCCAAAATAAGATAGCTTAAGTGTTCTGCGGTTTTTTTACTTTTATGGAGATGTGAAATCTCCGCAAGAAAGACCTTTCAATGGTTATATATTTGAACTTCGTTTAATACTAAGCTTACCGCAATTTCCCATTGGGGCTTTTCTTGTCAGCCGGGTACAAGAAGATTCCTCCATAAAGTAGCGTGCGATGAACATCGGCTACCATACTGTTAAGATAATGAAATTAACCATAAGGGACATAAGCATAGCGCTATTTCTACGACTGAGCTTTTAAAAAGAAAAGGTTCCATTACAATACCTTCCAACATATCTCAGAGACTTCGCTGGAGAACCATCTTTAGGAAACTTGCATTTCTCTACATACTTTGTAGTTGGACCATCCCAGTTCTGCGCATTGCCTTCATTTACTGAATATATGTTTCCCCTTTTTGGAATCTGTCAACAAGAAAAACTAATGAATCTTGAGAAATTCATAGCAATAGAGAAAGATCGTGTCTATTGATTATCATTACCTTAATGTCCGGGTGAGTTAATATGAACTCTCCTAGAGATGGGTCCAGGGTAAATCCGTGGACACCAGTTCCAGTGCTCAACACAAGCTGTAAAATCCAATCACGACATATTAAAAATCTAGAAATATATAATTAGACTGATTGCCACTAATGTTGCCTTTGAGAATTTCATTTTTCAGTACCATGCAGGAGCTTCCGTACATACAATAACCCGCCGCGACCATTTCACTCCCAGGTTTCAGGACATCTTTAGTGGTTGGCTCATCACTGTGGTTCATTGTGTAAATTCCAAAAATCTACACACAAAACCAAAGGTTAAAAGAGAAACTTTCAAATGATTATCTGGAGCCCTCTGAGAAAACTTGGGTGAGGTGAAACATACTGTTCCAATGGAGACACCACAGTCAATGTTTGAAGATCCATCAAGTGGATCAAAAACAACACAGTACCTATTGATATATCGAAAAGACTCGGTTATCTTAAGGAATTACCGATACAACAATTACGTTTTCATAACCAAAACCGACAAGAGATGAATTGAAAACTTACTTTCCACGCTTGGATGACTCCACAAACGTAGCTTCCTCATCTTCTTCCGAGACAAGAACAGACTGCCCCAGGGTTTCAATTGCCAAAATAATTGTAAGACACAGGTCAAATATGTTTCAATTGCCAAAATAAATGTAAGACACAACTCAAACGAATTCATCGAAATGCTATGTTTTACTTACAGTTCTGCCACTGCTAACCAAAGCTTTGACAAAGACATCATTAGAGAGCACATCAAGTTTCTTTTGCTCTTCACCCTATTACACACAGACAAAAATGGAATCTCAGAGACCAAAGAAACAACAAGAAAGTTTTAAAATTGGACAAAGAAATCAACTCGCCTGAATATTTGTCTCCCCTGCAAGTCCAATTAGCTTAGCCAGACCAGCCTACAACACCGAAAAAGTTATAACTTTTGACTCAATGGGCCAGTCTTAAACCCTAAAAGCGATTGAGACAACTCAGATTTCAGATCAGAATTAGAAGCTTAACCAAATCGAAAGCGACATTTTTTTTACCCTGGCCCAATTTCAATAATCGTCGAAATCTCACCTTATTGACAGCACTGCAGACGAATTTGCATCCCAAAACAATGTTGCTGAGCAAAATAGTGAAATCCCCACGAGACTCTGGATACTTTGATTGTTCATTCAGCACGAATCTCGTTATGGTCATCAAATCCGTACGGTAAGCATCTGCTTCGTGATCCATCTTTGTTCCTCTCTCTCTCTCTCTCTTCTCAAGCTTCTACGCCACCAAAATGCCTTTTTAATCAGATATTTTAGAGAGAGAAGAGATTGAAACTGCACTCTAATTAAACCCTATTTTGTGTGTTGCACGTTTCGAGGAAGATGATGAGATAAAGACGCGACCGGTGAGAAATTGAACGACCAAGCGAAGCCAAGAAGACAAGAGGGAGAACGGATTGACACGTGGCAGTAACAGGTTTGGCCGTCATTTTTTTGGGGGATAACGATAACGATGACGAACCTCGTCCTCGTATGTTTTGATGCAATCTCATCGTCTCTCACCGTGTGACGATAAGAATAAGAAGATTCGGTTACTTTTTAATTATTATTATTATTAAAAATATATTGGGCTGACACATGCAGTATTGTCTTCATATAAGATAGATGACTATGTATTTACACGAATTCTACTGTTTGATTGGATGTGCTGACTTATTGATTTCAGACACACACATTCTCTACTCTCGTGCGATGATTACAACATTGTTCGAAGAAGTGGCCACAAGCGTCTGCTTCTGTGAACGCCATGATATATCGGTGCATATGATTGTGAAGACTATCTTGTTTGTGATCGGGCTTTATGTGGATCTGACAAATATCTTGCATTTGCAAACCCAATCATTTGAACATTTGAATGTTTATAATAAAATAAACCTAAATCAGTAGTCCCTTGAAGATAGCAAAAGACATGTGTTGCGGGTAAGTTTTCACCCTAAAATATCGTAGTTGCAAGTGCACAACAACGATGTATTTTTATGATTTCGAATTAAGCTAAGACAACAAAAATAAAGGTAAGATCGATAAAACCAAAACAAGTAATTAATAAAGATAAAATAATAAGAGAAAACGTTAGGCAATGGATAATTCACAAAAATACATAACATGAAAGATATCGATTAGATAGAGTTTTTAATAAGATCCGTTCTTGAACTCAAAACACGAATTTATAATCTTTCCACTGTCGTGGATCCGATCATTATGTTTTACAAACCAATAGACTCAGCTTTCGTTGGTTATTGTAGAATGAAAACATGCATTAGTTCGAGCAAGTTAAGATTGTTCACAATACTCCGCAACTCGACTTTTGGAAGGTTACGACGTATTGCTCACCAAATATTAGATCAAGCAATATAACAAGCTTTGGAGAGTATATTAACCTAAGATCATATCGCTAGATGGCCAACCAAGCAATCAGCAATTAGCACAAATAAATGTGAACAACCATATGATAAACCCTTTTAAAACGTTCGATATCAAATTAACATGTTATGCACTTATTGAAAAACCCATAACCTAACAAGTGAATTACTCGCACATAATGAAAGTAAACACGCAGAGAGAGTAAGATAAATCATTGCTTTATTAAAAGAATAAGGGTTGTAGAAGATCAAACCACAAATCTTTGAACAAAGAGAAATAACTTCTCTTAGAATCTCTTAGAACAAAAACTATGAAAAGAAATCAAAGCTGTGGTTTTATTATGATAGGTGTGTTTTCTGTTGTTGCTCTTAGGTGCTAGAGGCTAAAAATAAATATATATAGGGTTTAGAAAAGACCTAGGTCGGCTAGGATTTAGTTTAGGTCAAAAAAGGAAATATCAATTCGCAGAGGCACATGATCGGCCAAAAATCTGGGTTGAGCTCCTAACCCGTGGTGGTGGCATCGGGTGAGAAGAGAACTCTCCGGGCCGATCCCCCAGGCCGATCTTGGGCCTTATTCCTGCATTGCTTCCTTTGAGAGCCAGAAAATCGAGGTAACTTCCTAACCACGACTCCAAATGATTTGAAACCAATTCCAGATGAAATGTAACTCAGAATTCTATCTTGGCTCCAGATTTCACCTCAATCCATGCATGGAAAGGCATTCAACGAACATGAAACTTCTGATGCATATGTGTTGTCCAATTGGAGAAATCCGCTTTTCTTGAGTTTTAGGTGATTGGCTCGTCTTTTTGGCTTGGTAAAATGGCATAAACGTAATTTAGTGCTCTTTTGCTCCATTATCCATCTTTCTTGATGTTTCGACCTGTAAAATCTCTAAACACTATAAATACGAGAAAATTACCTCTAAATCTATAAAACCGCATAAAAATATTTAGATTTACATTAAAAACCATATAAAAATCATGTAAAATATAGGTATATCAACATGTTTAATCCCATTCCAATGTCTTCGTGTAGGGATAAACTGGATCTTGCCAAAGATTAATAGCAAATGATATATCAGGTCGCGTACAATTGGGAAGGTACATAAAAGCTCCAATTGTACTTAATATGGTACTTCAAGACCAAGTATATCTTCATTTTCCTCATGTGGTCGGAATGAGTCATTTTCAACTTTAAGTGATCTAACGATCATAGCAGTACCCAGAGGAGTTGCCTTATCTATATTAACCCGTTTTCACACTGTTTTGGTATATGTGGATTGGTGCACAAATATACCCTTTTTAGAATGCTCAATTTTTAAGACAAGACAGTACTTTGTCTGTCCGAAATCTTTCATCTCAATTCTCCTTTTAAATAATTTGATGCTTTCTTTATTTTCCTTTGAGTTATGATAATGTATAGATCATCAATATATACCACGATAATTACAAATCCGGATGTTGTTTTGTTGAAGAAAACACATGGGCATATAGGATTGTTCACATATCCTTCTTTCATTAAATGATCACTGAGACGATTATACCACATGCGTCTAGGTTGTTTTAGCCCATACAATGATCTTTGTAATTGTATTGCGCATAACTCTTTGGTTTAGAACTTAATGTTGCTGGCATCTTACACCTCTCTGGAAATCTCATATAAATATCAGTATCTAATGATCCATATAAATATGACGTAACGACATCCATGAGGCGTATCTCTAGATTTTCATCAGCCGTTAGACTCATCAAGAATCTAAACGTGATTGCATCCATAACGGGGGAATATGTTTCCTCATAATCTATTTTAGGTCTTTGAAAAAAACCATGTGCCACAAGATGAGCTTTGTATCTCATAATCTCGTTTTTTCTCATTTTGTTTCCAAACGAAAAGCCATTTGTATCCTACCAGTCTAACATCTTCAGGTGTGAGTAGAATAGGTATGAATACCTCTCGTTTATTAAGCGAATCAAGTTTGACTTGTATAGCATCTTTCCATTTTAACCAGTCGTGTCTTTTTCTGACATTCATATACAAACTTTGGTTCTGGATCTTCGTTTTCATCATTTATTTATTTCGACACTAGCACTACAAGAAAACATGTATTTTACAATGGCCAGATTCGTTGTAAAATCATTGTAAAATGAGGTTTGAGACGAATTAACGACGAATGACAAATCGTCGTTATTCAATAATCGTCGTAATATCGTCGGGAAAACTGGGACGAATACGAGTCATCGTAAAATCGATGACACTTTAGCATCGACATAACGACAAAAGTCATGCCGTTGGTAAAACGTTGGTAAGTTGTTGGAAAATTACATCGTATTAACAACGGACATTTGATTTTATTGTATCGTCCAAATCGTTGGTAATTCGTCGTAATTGAGAATCGATGGTAATTCTTTGGAAGGTGGAAACGATGGCAAATTGTCGTAACATCCATTTCGATGGAAATCCGCCGTAAGTCAGATCGATGTAATTATGATGTTACCTAACAACGATTCCCCATCGACTCTCACATTACAAGAAAACACAGTTTTTGCGACCCCCAAAAGAGTCACAAAATAGTCACAAATGACTCATTTGCGACCATTTTGGGACCAAAAAAAATAGTCGCAAATATTTGGTCGCTAAATAAAATGGTCGCAAAACAGTCTCTAAATTGCGACTAATATGTAACTCCTACTATCAGTCGCAATTTAGAGACTGATATGTGACTCCCACTATCAGTCGTAATGTAGAGACTGATTTGCGACTACCAGTAAAAAAAAAAAAAAAAAAAAAAATTCCATAATTCCAAAATTAAAATAGAAATTGAAATTACAAACTAAACCAATGAAAACCCAAAAGGGTTTGATTTAGGAATAGAACCAACGAAAAATGCTACAAAAACAAAGTTTGATCGAAACCCGAAACCGACGTCGGAACCGAGCACTTTATCATCTATATGGACACCAGCTGCAACACAATTTGAAAATACCTTCAATTTCAGGCCATCCACGATTCCTGGCACCGATATTATGTGAGCGTTTATAATATCAGCCCACTCTAATATTTTAAAGATGCCTCTGCAAACAAACCACAACAGAGAAATTTTGTGAAAACTTGGAAAGATTTCAATGAAGGCTAAATGACATAACGCAGAAACTTTATATGTAACCAAACCTATCAAAAAAATATTTCCAAAGATGTGTAAGAATAGTGTGAGCAAATTAAAGTTTAGAGCCAAAGTCAGAGGTGAAATCAACATGAGTCTTCAAGAGACAAATCCAGATCCTAATGCTGCAACCACACTGCAACCACACTGCAAAATCAAACCATTACTCTCTAACACTTCCATTCTCAATCATAACCAAATCGCAGAAGGATTTCATTAAAAAAAAAAAAAAAAACTTGAAACAAGCAAGCCACCGAGAACCTTCAGCTTCCATGAGCAAGTGACCAATCTCAGATATTAAAACCCTAGAGGAGCAGCGTACATCTTACATTCTTACTTAATCACAAAGACAATTCAAAATATTAAGAGTTCATGATCATGTGAATGAAAGCTCATACGATCACAGGTTTAGTTAAGACTGAGAGTGAAACTTGTTTTCCATTCAAACGTAACCCGTGTTGAAATTTTATCAAATCTAACCAAAACAGTGATCAGAAAAGAGAAGCAAAACAGAAGCAGCTCTTATAGATCCTAAAAATGCCTTAAGGCACCAAATAGGTCTAATGGGTAGGCTCTAAAAGGTGAGTTTCTGGTGTGTGGTGCTAGCAACAGGGTTGATTAAGTAAGTAGTAAGCTATTGTTAGAAAATAAGAATTAGTAACTCAAACTGATACAAGCTTAGAGGTATCTAAGAGGAGACACGATTCGAAAAGGCAATTCAGCAGATAAAAAGAAGTAGTGTTTTGGATAGAGACTTACGCATACTTACGATCCTCGTTGCCTCTAATGCGTTTCATTACGCACGCAATTCCAGCATTTACACCATTAATGGCAGCAAAATTCCGAGCCTGGACCCATGGCCCACCCACAAGAGCCTACCAAAGAAAAGTCTCTTCCATGATTTACACAGCAACAACGATGGATTTAGTACATATTAGAAGAAGTTAAGGAACCTGAGCTTGCTTCATCGAGGCCGTGGCTTGAGGGTCAACGCCGGACTAAAGCATTTCAAGGGATAGTGTTCCCATCAGACCGCCGATGAAAGCTCCTTGTACACCGCTCATGGTGGAAACGGCGGCGGCTTCCACCGGTTTGGGCTTCGGTTTCTCCACACTCGGGACACTAACCCTACGGTTCTCCTCCAGAAACTTGAAAAAATTCGCTTCCACATCCTTGATAAGTATGATTTTTCCTAAGAATCAATCCTAAATATGCTCATGTCATTGCAATATTTTAGGTGTCAATCCAATCGGGTTTTAGTTCAATGCAACAACAATGCAAGAAACTCTCTAAGTTAATCAAACAAAGAGGATTTGTTTTTATATAGCAACCTAATGATTCAAATTTAAACAAGCAAGTAATAAGCAATGCTAAACGAGATTAAGAAATTAATAAAGGCAAGCTCTTGGATGAGGTTATTGACTTTGGGGACTTCAATGATCAACCTATAATGTCGTTTCACACAATCAAACAATTCCCCTTAGCCTAGAACACTTAAACAAGATTAATCCACTCTCATGGCCTTAATCACTTTGCTAATTAACTAATCAAGAACAAATTCTCATTTGTGAAAAGTTAATCAACAAGCATTAATCATAAGTTCCAATAGCCCTAATACTCCTTAAACAACTACTCTCATAGGTTAAACAAGTAAAATCTTTTATTTAGCTCTTTGGGGAATTTCATCGAACACATTGTGTGCATGAAATTCCGTATGCTCTAGATTAACTCTCTCAAGCCTAATCTAGCATTATGAACACTAAATAAGAGAGGAAAGATGTAAACTAAGCCCTAGACATCATAGATCAATCACTAAATTCTCCTAATCTACCTCATCCATGAGCTCTAAAAAGAACTACTCACTAATCATGAAGAACACACCAAATCTCATGAAAGAGGTGTTGTTAATCATGATTAGAGAATAGAAAGATGAAAGATTAGAAGAGATTAGGAAATTAAAACTTAGATTGCATAAATAAAAATCAAGATCTCTCTTACAAAATCTAAGAACCCTAAAAAGGAGAGGTTTTTAGCAAGAGAAAAAGAGATATCTCAAAACAATTAGGTTTTTTGGCTTACATAGTAAAAGGGGGCGAACCGGGTTGACCCAGGACTAACCGGGTACCAACCCGGTTCGATTGGGTAAAGCAGGTTTGTGAGGGGTACACCGCATGGTCACTGGCCGGTGTAACAAACCGGTGTAAGTGCTGGGTTTGTGCACCGATTTGTTGCACCTCTTTGTGGTCGAGCGGTGTGAAGCTTCCTTGGGTCGAGATGGGGCAGCACCGGGTGCAACAAAACGGTGTAGGGACTGCCACAGATCGGTGCTTAGCTCCTGATGGAGCATGGTTTTGTTTCACCGGTTTGTGGATGGAAGTAGTCTTGGTCGGTGTAAGCGCTTGGTCTAGCGGCCAGACGGGTACGTCTTCAGTAAAACAGCCATATCTTCTAAACAACACGTCCAAATGGCCCTATTCAAACTCCTCTGGACAGCTAACTCACTCCTCTACAACTTCCATAAAAATCATTGAAGATGATTCAGATCATAAGGCATCCGTCCAGCCACATCTTTCCGGCGTCTCGGATGGACTTTGCATTCTACTTTGGTCAATTTCTCCAAATATACCCAAATTGCCTCCAATCACCTAGAAAATACTCCAAAACATGCAAGAACTCACTAGGACCTAATGCAAACGTCCTAAACTCTAAATGAGACCTAAATGCAAGACAAAACCATGATTATGCATGCAAATGGCACAAAGCTCTAAGTAAAATGTATGCTAGAACATGTAAAATATGAAAATATCAATTCCTCCAAACTTAATCCTTTGATTTTCCTCAAGCAAGCAAGACTAAGAAGAGGAAGAAGATCAAAATGGGAGCTCAAATCCAAAAGTACCATAAAAAGAATTCAAGCCCAATGTCCAAGTTGTCAATTTCATGATGCGATCAAACAAGTTTACTCAAAAGAAACTAGCCATGCCTATCCATATATGAATTATGCTCGAATCTCAACCTACACAAGCCTTCCTATCATCCAATCCTTTGACATTTAATTAATGGTTTCAAGTGAATTATGTTCATGCAAGGTAAATAAACTCATTTGGTTAAGGACAAGGTTTTGAGATAAAAATGATCTCAATTCATGTGGCGGTTATAAAACAAGGGATCTCTCAACGAAGGAATGAACTTTGGCAAAATGCTAAGGGTGAAAAGCAATTGATGCATACAAGGTTAGACTTCCATCTACCCAATGTCCCAATACAAATTCGACCCTACTTCTACACCCTCAAAGTAACAATCCTAGCTATCCTTCCACAAGGCACTTTGCCTTCTTATGCCACATCTCTTCATCATCTTTCTCTTCTTTAAGCGCTTAGGGGATTTCTTCTTCACCAAATGGTTCGGCTTCCATTATTTTCCTTGACTTATCTCTTCTTTTGATTTCTTTAGTCTCTTTCATTTTCTTTTCTAGCTTGCTTTTGCCATTTTGGCTTCTTTTCTTTCTTTTCAAAGCTAGAGACTATCTTTTTCAACACTTAGAGCTAAATCAAATCTATCATTGCCAACCATTTCGAACTTGCTTCCCCTAATCCTTCTCTCAAATTTTTTTCTGTCCATCCACTTTTCCAATCCCAACACCCTTCTTTCTTTCTTTTTCACCAATTTCCCCTCACCTCAAGTACCAACCTATCTAACTTAACATAACCTAGCTCATTGATGCGCGAGCTAGTTCTTCATGAAAGCCTTTCCTTGTCGCTCCAAACCCAACACTTTTTGCTAAGTTCATTCAAAAACAAGGCCTCACAAGGCTCACTAAAGATGTAGGCTTGAAAGAAGGTTAAGTTCAAGGCGGGGTGAACCATTCCAAAGGTGGGAATTGGCTACTTGGGCCAACAAGAGTAGTAAAAAGGATAAGATGACCCAAGTATGTATGTGGTATCCATGAGTTCATTATGCAATGCATGAACACGATAATTAAAATGTCAAGATTAATGGTTTTCACTTAAGTAGGATTGGACTCAAATCAAAACTTGTTTCAATCAAGACAAGAGTAATAAGACATGAGATCAAAGTATGATTCGTTCTTAATTTCTAACACGAGATCAAAGCATCAAACGACTAGCAATTAGGGCATTGGACTAAGCTCTAAATATGATCCTCTACAAGGAAAAATATATCATTGCTCCCAATACACATGCAATGCAACCTTATATGCTATGCATCTAGACTCAATCCTACATATGAGATGCAAGTAGATGCTTTCATTTTCAAAAAATTTCAATATGTTTCAAAATTATTGAAAATGCATGAGATTCAAGACGCAAAATACAAAATAAGAACACAAAACACAAGGTTAGATACCGGTCCCTCCCCCAAACTTAAGTCACACCGTCCCGATGTGAAATAAATTCAAGGAAGATACCCAATACAAAAGATGATACGCTAAGACTCAAAAGGAAAGAGCTACTTACAATGGAGAAGTGCTACTATGTGAATGGAGAGAATGGAGAGCTGTCCAACAACCTTGCCATCTTGCCACGGCCTTGTTACCATCAAGACATTTGCAACCACTCAAAAAAAATATCAAAATGCCCAAGAAATACGAAATCAAGCTAGAAAGTAAAGAGAATATACAATGATAAACATGGGAATGTCTCCCAAGCGCATTTTGTTCAGAGTCACTAAGTTTGACTTTTGTTACCCTTTTAGGCGGGTGAATGAGGAGTGTGAGCACTCCATGGCGGGTCTTTGAGCTCTAGCTTGAGCACCTTGCTCATGACATCTTGAAGACCGGCTTGCCCTTTCCCTTTGAGCTCTAGTGTAAGGATCGCTTTGACCGAGGCAAAAGGCTTGGACCGGCCCTTGCATTTGATCTTGTACTCTATCATCCCATCCTCATACTTCCACGGTGAGAGAGTCATGATGGCGAGCTGGTTTAGCACGGTCTTCTTCCCGTCAAGCTTGCTTGGTTCGTTCTTAGCAAAGGCAAAAGGGTGATGCTTGTCTTGTGTCTTCATTTTGGCTTTAGTGCTTTCACCATTTTCTTGCTTCTTCTTACCTTCACTCTCCTTCCTCATTGTGGTAGGGTGAGGAGATTCCAAGCAAGCTTTATCAAATCCCGAAACTTCTTTACCATTACCATAACCCAAATCATTTTTCTCATGAGATTCTTCTTTTTCACAAGTCTTTGGGGGTGGAGCTTCATCAACCATTTCACAACTACCCGCATACTTCACTTCCTCAACACAAAACCCATCATCTTCAATGATCATTATGCCACAAAGCTTGTTGGAAGAAGCCTTCATTGGATAGTATACCTTGTCATCCACATTCATGAGAACTACCCTTTGGTTTTTAAAGTCCATGCTTGCACCGGTAGTATTGAGGAATGGGGTTCCAAGGAGGAGTGGTAGTTTGTTGGCGTTCTTCATTTCCATAACAACGAAATCCGTTGGGATTATACAATCCCCAACTTTAAGCGGATAATCTTCAAGAAGACCAAGTGGCTTCCGTGAAGAAGCGTCTCCAAAAGTGATGGGTGACGGGTGATGGGTGATGTTTCTTATCCCTAGACTCTTAAGCATCTCACGGGACATGACATTCACACTTGAATCAGAGTCACATAGAGCATCCCTAATCTCCAAATCTCCAAGAGAGCAAGCTATAGAGAATTACCGGGGTTCCCGAGCTTGGGAATTGACTTAGGCGCGGCTTTTGTCAATCCTTGTGAACCAATACAAGCAAAAGTACCCGTGTCTTCAACCATGGTCACGACTTCATCATTCCCAAAGGTCACCCCCCACCTTGTTCCTCAATGTCCTCATTGAGCTTCAAGGGAACGTGTCTAGGGCAATGGTCTTCGACTTGTGAACCATAGATTAGAAGCTCGATTTCTCTAATAGCATCATTGGGATGGGAGTCATTGGAGAATATGGCATTGCAATACTCATTTGGTTGTTGTATTGCCTTCCCGGTTGAAGAACCTTGAGGGTGAGGTGATGAAGGAACGGTTCCCTTTTTCTCAATTTGTTGCACTTTTGAGCTCAATGCTTCAAGCTTCTTGTGTAGATCATTGTAGGAGCAAGCCACTTTGGTATTGATTTCCTCCATTTTCTTGCTTATATCCAATGCTCCATTGGCTTGACCTTGAAGAAGTTGTTGAAAAACATTTTTAACATCAAGGTCTTGAATCATATAGTTGTGACTTTGAGCTTGAGGCATGAAATGAGCATTGTTGGGGTAGCCTCCTTGGTGCCCTTGAGATTGATTTGGAGGGACAAAGCTTTGACTTTGGTTTGGAGTGGGGAAGTTCCTTTGTTGAGCATAGTTTTTATTGAAACCCCGTTGATAGCCACCGTTGTTCCCAATGTAATGCACTTCTTCTTGGTTACTCAAATCCACCATATGTTCTTGTGATCCATGAGAGCCTTCAAAATCACCAACAAAGTGAACCATCTTTTGAGAAGCATTAAGGAGTTTGTCCATCTTTTCATTGAGAGCTTTCATTTCTTTGGCTCTCCTTTGCTCCTCGAGATCACTTGTGGTCCTTGTAGACCGATCATTCTCATCACCATAGGTTCCATCGCTTTGGGCTAGGTTCTCTACCAACTCCATCGCTTCATTCACCTCCTTAGCCAAGAAACTACCATTGGAAGCGGTGTCTAGCAACATTCTTATCTTTGGAAGCATTCCACGGTAGAGGGTGCTCAATAGAGAGGCATTGTTGAATCCATGATGAGGACATTGCATCGTGTAGCTCCTAAACCTTTCCCAAGCCTCATTGAAAGTCTTATTTGAGCGTTGAGTGAAGCTCGAGATCTCATTTCTTATCTTGGCCGTCCTTGAAGGTGAGAAGAATTTGGCGAGGAAAGCCCTCTTGCATTCATCCCATGTAGTGATAGACCCTTGAGGCAATTTTTTTCTCCCATTGATGTGCTTTATCCCCAAGAGAGAACGGGAACAAGCGGAGTTTGAAACCGTCTTCGGAGATCCCATTCATGTTTGTCAAGCCACAAACTCTATCAAAATGATCAAGATGATCCAAGGGGTCTTCAACCGGCAAGCCATGGAACTTGTTACCTTGTACCATGTTAATGAGACCCATCTTGACCTCAAAATTGTTGTTGTCCATCGGTGGTGGTCTTATGCCTTGGCGGTTCACATAAGCATTGGCCGCATCACCCGCTCCAACAATGTTGTGGGCTTGTGGATGGCGGTTTTGAACTCTAGCATTACGGGCGGGTGGTGGTGGGTTTTTGTCCTTGTTCCCACCTTGTGGTTCTTTAACGTGTTCCAAACCTAATATTGTTATGTGTTGAGCTCGTTCCCTCTCTCTTCTTCCTCTAAGACCGCGGTGTAGAATGTGGATGTCGTCTCTAAGCTTAACAAGATCGTCGTTGCTTCTAGAACGCAAGTTCATGCACCTACAAGAGAGAGCTAGATAGAAAGATTAGTAAACAAAAGAAAAATAAAAGCTTAATCTCAAAAAGAATCTAAATCCTATTGAGTAAACTAGAATTCCCGACCGGCAACGGCGCCAATTGATAAGTATGATTTTTCCTAAGAATCAATCCTAAATATGCTCATGTCATTGCAATATTTTAGGTGTCAATCCAATCGGGCTTTAGTTCAATGCAACAACAATGCAAGAAACTCTCTAAGTTAAGCAAACAAAGGGGATTTGTTTTTATCTAGCAACCTAATGATTCAAATTTAAACAAGCAAGTAATAAGCAATGCTAAACGAGATTAAGAAATTAATAAAGGCAAGCTCTTGGATGAGGTTATTAACTTTGGGGACTTCAATGATCAACCTATAATGTCGTTTCACACAATCAAGCAATTTCCCTTAGCCTCGAATACTTAAACAAGATTAATCCACTCTCATGGCCTTAATCACTTTGCTAATTAATTAATCAAGAACAAACTCTCATTTGTGAAAATTTAATCAACAAGCATTAATCATAAGTTACAATAGCCCTAATACTCCTTAAACAACTACTCTCATAGGTTAAGCAAGTAAAATCTCTTATTTAGCTCTTTGGAGAATTTCATCGAACACATTGTGTGCATGAAATTCCGTATGATCTAGATTAACTCTCTCAAGCCTAATCTAGCATTATGAACACTAAATAAGAGAGGAAATATGTAAACTAAGCCCTAGACATCATAGATCAATCACTAAATTCCCCTAATCTACCTCATCCATTAGCTCTAAAAAGAACTACTCACTAATCATGAAGAACACACCAAATCTCATGAAAGATGTGTTGTTAATTATGATTAAAGAATAGAAAGATGAAAGATTAGAAGAGATTAGGAAACTAAAACTTAGATTGCATAAATAAAAATCAAGATCTCTCTTACAAAATCTAAGAACCCTAAAAAAGAGAGGTTTTTAGCAAGAGAAAAAGAGATATCTCAAAAAATTAGGTTTTTGAGCTTAAATAGTAAAAAGGGGCGAACCGGGTCAACCTGGGACGAACCGGGTCGACCCGGGACAAACCGAGTACCGACCCGGTTCGATTGGGTAAAGCAGGTTCGTGAGGGGTACACCACATGGTCACTGGCCGGTGCAAGAAACCGGTGTAAGTGCTGGGTTTGTGCACCGATTTGTTGCACCTCTTTGTGGTCGAGCGGTGTGAAGCTTCCTTGGGTCGAGATGGGGCAGCACCGGGTGCAACAAAACGGTGTAGGGACTGCCACAGATCGGTGCTTAGCTCCTGATGGAGCATGGTTTTGTTTTACCGGTTTGTGGATGGAAATAGTCTTGGTCGGTGTAAGCGCTTGGTCTTGCGGCCAGACGCTACGTCTTCAGTAAAACAGCTATATCTTCCAAACCACTCGTCCAAATGGCCCGATTCAAACTCCTCTGGACAGCTAATTCACTCCTCTACAACGTCCATGAAGATCATTGAAGCTGATTCAGATTGGAAGGCATCCGTCCAGCCACATATTTCCGGCGTCTCGGATGGACTTTGCATTCTACTTTGGTCAATTTCTCCAAATATACCCAAATTGCCTCCAATCACCTAGAAAATACTCCAAAACATGCAAGAACTCACTAGGACCTAATGCAAACGTCCTAAAATCTAAATGAGATCTAAATGCAAGACAAAACCATGATTATGCATGCAAATGACACAAAACTCTAAGTAAAATGTATGCTAGAACATGTAAAATATGAAGATATCAATCATCTTCAATTTTCCCCTTCTCCTTCAAAACCCTAACCATATCCATCAACATAATCATGGAATGGAGTTTAATCCCATTTTACGCCAAATTAAGTAAAAGAGATTCATGAGTTTTAGGCAAGAGAGAGGCGGTGGTGTGAAGCAGCGATAGAGTGAGAAGAAGAACATAAGGAAGGAGACGAAGGGGAGAAGAAGAAGAGGAGACTTACCGTGAATCACTTCAGAGATTGAGTTTGAGAGAGGAGTGGAGAGAGAGAGTTTTGATAGTATATATTTTCGTATCAATTACTCAAGCCTAGTCATATCATTCTAGAACTTAAGGATCAATCCAAATGGGTTTGATGTTTCAATCACTAAAAATGCATATAACTACTTAATTTAAGCTAGAACGAGTGGTTTTTATGTTTAATCTAACAAACTAATCCAAATTAAAAGCAATAAACAAGAACTATCAAGACTACACAGGATTAAAATGCAAATAAAAGGTGAATCTAATGATGAGGTTATGGAATTAGAGCGACCTTATAGCTAATTTATGATGCCAAATACACACACAATGCTAATCTCTAGGTTATGATCACTAGTTATGACTAATCCTCTCTCAATGCAGTAATCACTTTGCTAATCACTAAATCAAGATCAAATTAAACTCTTATTTGTGATGAAATGATTAACAAGCATTAAAATCAATATTCAAATCAACCAATAAACACTTTAAACAAATACTCTCATAGGCTAAGCATGTTTATCTCTCACTAAGTTCTTTGGGGAATTTCATCAAACACATTGTGGGTGTAAAATTCCCAGAGATCAAGATTGACTTTCTCAAGCTCAATCTAGCATTAGGATGACTTAGAGAGAAGGAAGATCAATAAATCTAACCCTAACATCATAAACTATATATTAGATTACCCTAAATCAACCCCATCCCTAGATCCCAGAAGATTACTCACAAACTATAAGGAACCCAACAAGATCTATGAAGAAGATGTTAAATCCTATGGTTATATAATTAAATGATTAAAAAAGAAGAGATAGATGATAGAGATTAAGGAAACAAAGCTTAAATTGCATAAATTAAAAGGAGGATATCTCTTACAAACACTTAGAACACTTAGAACCCTAAAAGTGAGGTTTTTCAGCAAGAGTAACAGATAGATCAAAGAAAATTAGGTCTAAAAATATTTATAGTGTGCATGAGTGAACCGGGTCAACCCGGGACAAACCGGGTGTTGACCCGGTCAGGTCTGGGTCGAGAGTTCTCACACCGACCGGATGGTGGTCGGTGTGGCTTCGGTTTTTACACCAGTCGGGACACCGGTCGAAGGCGGGTCGGTGCATTGTGTTCTAAGGCGTGGCACTGAGCTAGGTCTGGTCGGTGTGAGATGAAGCCGTGGTCGGTGCCCACTCCTGTCCAAACACCGGCCAAGTGCACCGGATGAAGCATGGTCGGTGTTTGTCGCTTGAAGTACAACACCAGTTAGAGTGTGGTCGGTTTTGGAATGAGCACGGGTCGTTGCTGGATGCCTTGAAGAACAACACCGGTAGGGAGATGGTCGGTGTAAGATCGAGGTCTCGGTCGGTGCTCGCCTCTGCCTCAACACCGACCAAGTGCACCGGCCCAGTGCTAGTCGATGTGCTTGTCTTTGAAGGGTAACACCGGCTGGGGTCCGTGCGGTGTGGAGTGAGACCTTGGTCGGTGCCCGGCTCTGTCTCAACACCAGCCAAGTGCTTGATGAATAGATTTTTGTGTTATGTTCATATCAATTCCTCTATGCTTGTCATTGTAGCATAAGAGGTGTCAATCCATAGGGGTTAAGATCAATGCACTAAGAATACATGAACCTTCCTAAGCTAGAGCAAATGTTTTTGGGTTTTTATGTTTTTAGATTAAGAAAGTAAAATGCAAGAAAGAAAACAAAGGCTAGAAGTGTTGGAAAATGAATTAACTATCAAGAAGATGATTAATGAACAAACAATGATGATTTAGATTGAATTAAACACTATCCTAGAACATGGAATTCACAATTATGACTAATCCACTCTCGTGGCACTAATCACTTTGTTAATCACCAAATCAAGAACAAACTCTCGTTTGTGATAAGATGATTAACAAGCTTTAATCTCCAATTCCACTTAGTTCACTAATCACCCTAGACATCAACTCTCATTGGCTAGGCATGAAAGGCTCACAAAAGGTTTGGTTCAAGCATTTCATCGAACACCTCTCGGGCGTGAAACGCCTAAGCTCTAGTTTTGATCTCTCAATCCAAAACTAGCTTTAAGATCAACCTAAGTGAAGGATCTAACAAGATGTAACCTAAATCGTCATCATCTAATCATCAAGACAATTGACTAACGATGCTAATACACACAATCAATGCTATTCCTTAGGTTAAGATCACTAATTATGACTAATCCTCTCTCAAGGCACTAATCACTTTGCTAATCACTAAATCAAGATCAAACTCTCATTTGTGATGAAATGATTAGCAAGCATTAAGATCAATATTCAAATCAACCAATAAACACCTTAAGCAACTACTCTCATAGGTTAAGAATGTTTATCTCTTTCTAAGTTCTTTGGGGAATTTCATCAAACACCTTGTGGGTGTGAAATTCCCAAAGATCTAGATTGACTCTCTCAAGCCCAATCTAGCATTAAGATCACTTAGAAAGAAAGGAAAGCAATGATTAAGAATATAAGCAACACAAATCAATCATCAAATCATCAAAATCAAGCCATCCATAATCCAACAAAAAACCCTAAAGTCTAACCATGAAGAACAAAAGAGAAAAAGAAATAAAGATAAATAAATTGCATAAATAAAAGATAGAGTTGAAGAAATCTTCTCTAGAGTGGCATTTGTATGAAGAACAATCAAAATCCCTCCAAAATCATAAGAAGAGTTTGGGATAAAACCCAACTCTAGAAAGAAGAAAGCTTAGTACAAAAATTAGGTTTCAAGAGTATTTAAAGCAAAAAGGGCGAACCGGGTCAACCCGGAACAAACCGGGTATTGACCCGGTCAAATCTGGGTTTTGGTCACATAAGGGCTCTGTACCGACCAGTCCTGGGTCGGTACAGTGGGTCGGCGCTAAAACTTTGTCGCACAGGACGGATGGGTGCTGGGTCGTGCGGGAAGAGTTTTAGCCGAGAGAAATGATGAGCTGGTCGATGCAAGATGAGTTTTAGCCGGCAGAAATGATGAGCTAGTTGATGTAGGATTAGTACCGTTTGACAGTACCGACCCAGGATGGGTCGGTACTAATCTCCTTTGAGCAACACTCGTTTAGGTGCCAGCCGGACACGTCCCCGCTAAATCTGATGTATCTTTAAGACCACCGCTCCGAATGACTTCAAACCACATCCAGTAGACAGCCAACTCAATTATCTACAACTTCTATGAAGACGTCAAAAGCTAAATCTGAACGCAAGTTCTTCGTTTCGCTTGATCTTTCAATCACTTCTGCTGGCTTCAATGATGACATACTGGGTTCTGTACCGATCCATTCTGGATCGGTATGAAAAGTGAAGCTGGGTCGGCACTACTCTCTGCCTCAGTACCGACCAAGGTGTACCGCTCCAGGACAGGTCGGTATTAGGCTTGCTTGTGCTGATCCAATGCTGCTCCGCGTTGGTCTCGCGGCCAGAGGGATACACCTTCGGTAAAATCGCAATATCTCCTCGAATACATGTCCGAATGACCTGATTTCAACTCCTGTGGCAAGCTAACTCATCTGGCTACATCTTTCATGAAGATCATTAAGGCTGAATCGGACTTTAACTCCTTCGTTCTGCCGGATCTTCAAGACACTTCGGCTGGCTTCATGGGGAATGGATTTGGGAGTGGATTAGTACCGTTTGACAGTACCGAGCTAGGACAGGTCGGTACTAATCTTTGCCTTTGTACCGACCAGTTAGTACCGGTCCAGAACAGGTCGGTACTAATCTTTCTTGTGTCGATCCAATGCTGGTCGGCGTTGGTCTCGCGGCCAGACGGATACACCTTCGGTAAACTCGCGATATCTCTTGAACCGCTTATCCAAATGCCCTCATTCCAACTGCTCTGGCAAGCTAACTCATTCCTCGACAATTTCCATGAAGACAGTCGAGGCTAAATCGGACTGTATCCACTTCGTTTTGCCGATACAAATAGGTTGGTCTGCACTGCCGTGTTTGTGCCGCTTGGTTTGTGCCGACCCAGAATGGGTCGGTACAAATCTTCCTGATCCTTCATGCCGAGCAGATCTGGGTCGGTGTTGAGAAGTGCTTCTGATCGGTATAAGTCTCTGGAGCAATACCGACCCATGGTACCGACCCAATGCCGGTCGGTATTGTTCGACATCTTCGCGGCTAGTCGGGCATGGCTTCAGTAAAAAGGCCATATCTTCCAAACCACTGGTCCGAATGACTTGATTCAAAATCCGGTAGAAAGATAACTCATCCCTCTACAACTTTCATGAACACCTCCGAAGCTAAATCATATCAGAGAGCCTTTGTTCGGCAGGTTCTTTTGGACGGTTCGGATGACCCCTTCCTTCTCTTATGCTCCATAACTCCAAACTTCTCCAAAATGACTCCAAGCACCTATAAAACACTCCAAATGATGCAAGACTCACTAGGACTTAATGAAACCTAGCTAGACTCTAATTTAGACCAAAACACTAAGGAAAACAATGATTATGCATGCATGTGACTCAAAACGCTAAGTAGAATGCATGCTAAAACGAGTAAAATATGAGAATATCAACTCCCCCAAACTTAATCTTTTGCTTGTCCTCAAGCAAACAAGACTAAGAAGAGGAAGAAGATCAAAATGGGAGCTCAAATCCAAAAGTACCATAAAAAGAATCTAAGCCCAATGTCCAAGTTGCAAACTTCATGATGCGATCAAACAAACTTACTCAAAAGTGACTAGCCATACTTATCCTTGCATGACTTACATTCGAACCTCAACCCACACAAACTTTCATATCCTCCAACCCCTTGACATTGATTAAGTGTAATAAGCGTGAATCATGTTTATGCAAGATCAAATGAATTCGTTTGGCTAAGGGTTCGGTTATGAGATGAAGATGATCTCATTATCACGCATGGGTAATCAAATGCAAGGATCTCTCATGGAAAGAGCAAACTCTAGCAAAATGCTAAAGGTAAAAGGCAACCTATGCATACAAGGGAGAATTCTCATCTACCCAAATGCCTAGAGTGTCTCTAACCTAAACCTTTCTAACCCATTGTGCCCATATCCTAAGCTACCCATTTCTTCTCAAGGCATTTCGCCTTCTCGAAGCAAAACACGCTTGTCGTTCTTTTCACTTCATCTTCTTCTCGCTTGGGGATTAGCTTCTTCTTCCTTGCTCTTTGTGGTTTGATGCTTCTTTTGTTTTAACCATAGCTCTCCTTTTTGTTCATTCTTGTTCACGCCTCTTGCACCTTTTTGATGCTTTTGCCTTTGGTTTTTCTCTTGTTCTTTGAACTTTTGAGGCTAATCTTATGCTTAGAGCTATTATTACGAATCTTTGCATCAACCAACCTATAGATCCAATCCCCTTTTCCCTTCTCCTTGTTTATCTTTTCCATTCCACAATACCATTCCAAACAAAACCATTCACAAAATTTCCAAACCGTCCCCCATATCGAACCAAGAACCACCAACCTAGCTAGCCTACTCCTAGATTAACCCCGTGATGATGGAGCTAAATCTACATGAGAATTCCTCCTTGTCGCCCTAAACCTAACACTTTTTGCCAAGTTTGCTCGAAAGAAGGCCTCACCAATCACACACGAATAGTAATGGCTAGAAAGAAGGTTGAGGTCAAGGTAGGGGAAACCATTCCGATGATGGGATATGGCTACTTGGATAAACAAGAGTGGTGAAAGGGAAAAGATTATCCAAGTATGTATGAAGTGATCCACGAATCCATCCAAAAATGCATAAACACAATAATTACAGGTCAAAATTAAGGTTATCGCTTAGATGAGGTTGAATTCAAGTCAAGGTTTGCTTCAATCAAGGCAAGAACAATAAGACATGAGATCAAGGCATGGTTCGTTCTTAATTTCTACACGAGATCAAAGCATCAAGTAGCTAGCAATAATGGCATTGGACTAAGCTCTTAATATGGTACTTTACAAGGAAAAATATGTCATTGCTCCTAATGCTCATGCAAAGCTACCTTATATGCTATGCATCTAGACTCGATCCTATATGGAATGCACAAAGGTTCAAAAAATTTCAAATTTATTGAAAATGCATGATATGCATGAGACTCAAGATGCAAAAGGCAAAATAAGATCACAAAACACATGATTAGACACCGGTCCCTCCCCCAAACTTAAATCACAACGTCTCGGTGTGAAAGAAGATCAAGAGAGAGACCAAA
The DNA here is from genome assembly GCA_002933915.1 of Eutrema heterophyllum. Lineage (NCBI taxonomy): Eukaryota > Viridiplantae > Streptophyta > Magnoliopsida > Brassicales > Brassicaceae > Eutrema > Eutrema heterophyllum. Next base: position 645,620 of record PKMM01026215.1, on the reverse strand, counting down.
AACGAAAGATAAAAATGCAAAGAGACTCAAAATGAAAGAGTTACTTACAAATGAGGAGTGAGACTAGATGAATGGAGATGAATGAAGATCTTTCGACATCTACACCAATGTGCCTTGCCACGACCTTACTACCATCAAGAACCTTGCAACCACCCAACAAAAGATCAAAAAGAACAAGGAAGTAAAGAAAGACATGAAAAGAAAGTATGTACAATGATAAGCTTGGGGTGTCTCCCAAGAGCACTTTGTTTAAAGTCACTAAGTTTGACTTTGGTTACCCTTTTAGGCGGGTGAGAGAGGAGTGTGAGCACTCCATAGTGGATCTTTGAGCTCGAGCTTGAGCACCTTGCTCATGACATTTTGAAGACCGGTTTCGCCTTTCTCCTTGAGCTCCGGTGTGAGGGTTGCTTTGACCATGGCAAAAGGCTTAGACCGTCCCTCACACTTGATTTTGTACTCAATCACCCCGTTTTCATGTTTCCAAGGGGTGAGAGTCATGGTGGAAGGTTGGCTTAGCTTGGACTTGGGCTCATCAAACTTGCTTGGTCCGTTTTTCCCTTTGGCCTTGGTCCTTGTTCTCTTCTTTGCAACCTTGCTACTTTCAACCTCATTTTCCATCGTTGTGTGGAAGAGGGATGCTAAGCAATCACCATCCAATGCATGGGCTTCTTCACCATTACCATAACCAAAAACTCTTTCTCCACAAGATCCCTTCTTCTCAAAATTAGCCTTTGGGGGTGAAACCACATCCATAGTTGCACAACTACCCACATGCTCAACTCTTGGAGCTTCAACCTCATCATCCTTGTAAACCATCACCTCTTTAGCATCGACCTTAGAACCGTAGAGAAGGTTAGAGATCTCATCAAATGCCTTTTCATGCTCATCAATTGCCTTTTCATGCTCATCAATTGTCATCAATACCACGGCTTGTTCCTCAACCTTCTCCTTGCTAGCAACCATCGATTCTTTATATTGAGAGCCGTGGAGGACTTCCTCAATCTCTATTAGAGACTCCTCATTCTCATCAATCAAATGCTCTGCAACTTGGCACTCATTAATTTTTCCTTCGAGATTCTCCATGGGTTTACTAGAAAGAGAACGTCCTTGAGCATTTTGATGATCTAAATGCATGATCCTAGAAGATAGGGCTTCAACCTTTCGGTGTAGATCATCATAAGAGAAATCAACCTTGTCATGAATCTCGGCCACCATCTTATTCAACTCATTTGCTCTATTAGCTTGCCCGGTTAAGAGTTGTTGAAGCATGCCCTTCATTTCAAGGTCTTGTTGTGTACCCAAATCCACATTATCCTCTTCAAACCGTGTAATGGCATCAAAACCTCCATCAAAGTGAGCTGATTTTAGAGAGGCATTGATGAGCTTTTTTATCAATGTGGATTGCTTGTCCACTCTTTCGTTTAGAGCCTTCATTTCCTTAGTTCTCCTTTGCTCCTCATTAGCACTCGTGGTCCTTGTAGCCCGAGCATACTCATCACCATAGTTCTCTTCGCTTTGGGAAAAGTTCTCCACTAGTAGCTCTCCTTGTTCCACGGTGAGGTTTGTAAAACGCCCATTGCTAGCCGCATCTAAGGTCCATTTGTGCTCTTGATCAATTCCCAAATAGAAGATGCTAAGGATGGCTTCCTCCTTGAACCCGTGATGGGGACAATCTCGAGTATATCCTTTAAGTCTTCCCCATGCCTTATGAAAGCTTTCATGCGTGCTTTGCTTGAAATTCGAGATGTCCCTTCTAGTTTGTACCGTTCTTTGTGTGGAGTAGAACTTGTTGAGGAAAATATCCTTGCAATCATCCCAAGAATTTACCAAGTGAGATGGCAGCGTTCTCTCCCATTGGCTTGCTTTTTCTCCAAGAGAAAACGGGAACAAGATGATCTTGATGCTATCATGGGGTACTCCTCCGGTTCTACACGTGTCACACAACCTCTCAAAGGAATCCAAGTGATCATAAGGGTTCTCAACTTTCGTCCCCAAGAACTTAGACTCTTGAATCAATCTAACCAAGCTTGCTTTGATCTCATAGGCCTTGGCTTCAATTGGAGGAGGGTGGATCCCATATCTCGATCCACGACAACAAGGAGTGTCAAAGCTTCCAACCGTTGGCTTGTCCTTTGGAGCTTGGCTCGGATTTGATGCCAACTCTTGAGGACGTGTTAGATCTTGAAGTTGTGGCATTTCTTGAAGTTTTGGAGCTTGAGAAATGCTTCTTTGGTCGTCCACCTCTTGAGGTTGTAGATCTTCAAGAACGTCTTTGTAATTGACAACCTCAAACACTTCAATTGATCTTGTCTTCCCATGTCTCTTCCCTTGATTTTGGTACCTTTGAAAGCACAAAAGAGCTAAGGAAGACAAGTTAGTAACAATAAACAAAAGAAAATTCATCATCTCAACGAGATGCATACTCTTACTGATGTGCATTAACATAGTGAAACTAAAAGCTTAGTCTCAAGCAAAATGTAAATCCTAATGGTTATTGCTATTGCCTCCCCGGCAACGGCGCCAAATTGATGAAGGATAATTGTCTGTATCCAAATCAATTACCCAAACACTCCATCATTGTAGTATTTGGGGATCAATCCAAGGGAGGCACAAGAACAACACACTAAGAATGCAAGAAATCGCTTAAGCTAAACAAACCAAAGAGATTTGGGTTTTAATCTAGCAACCTAATGTAATTGAAAGCAAATAAACAAAAGACAAGCACTAAACGAGATTAACAATGATTAAAAGAGGATCATTGGGCAAGGCAATTGATTGGGGGAATCTTAAGCTAATCAATGATGTCCACATAATCACAAAAGAGCATTTCCTTAAGCGTAGAACACTAATCAAGATTAATCTAATCTCTTAGTACTAATCACTTCGCTAATTACCAAATCAAGATCAAATTCTCATTTGTGAAATAAGTAATTAGCAAGCATTAAACTCAAGTTCTATTAGCTAATAATCACCTTAGACAATCACTCTCATGAGCTAAGAATGAAAATCCTCTTATTTAATTCATTTGGGCATTTCATCAAACACCTTGTGTGCATGAAATGCCCTTAGCTCTAGATCAACTTTCTCAAGCCTAATCTAACATTAAAACCATCAAATAAGAGAGGAAACAATATAATTAAGCCATAGACATCAATAAATAACAAAGAAACCCCCTAATCTACCAAGCTCAATGATCCAAGAAGGAACTACTCACTAATCTTCATGAACCCAACAAATTCCATGAGAAAGATGATGGATTCCATGATTAATGAATAGAAAGATGAAGGATTAGGAAGATTAAACTAAAACTTGCAATTAAATTCAAGATCAATCATACAAAATCATCCAAAATCCTCTAAGAAACCAAAGACCACGTTTTTGTGCCAAGAGAAAGAGAGAAAATAAAGCTTAGCCCTTGAAAATAAGGTTTTTGGACTATTTAAAGGAAGGTGGGCGAACCGGGTCAACCCGGGACAAACCGGGTATTGACCCAGCTGAAACTGGTTTTTGCTGATTTTGGAGATCTGTACCGACCAGTCCTGGGTCGGTACAGTTGGGCGGCACTACTCCCTGCGCATAGCTCATTTGGGCGCCAGACAGACACGTCCCCGCTAAATCGGATGTATCTTTCGAACCACCGCTCCGAATGACTTCAAACTACTTCCAGAAGACAGATAACTCAATTATCTACAACTTCTATGAAGACGGCCGAAGAAAATTCCGAACGTAAGTTGTCCATTTGGCGTGATCTTTAGGTGACTTTGGCTAGCTTCGTTGAGGAAAGATTGGATTTTGTACCGGTCGGTTCTGGGTCGGTATGGGGAGTGATCTGGGTCGGTATTACTCTCTGCCTCAGTACCGAGCAAGCTGTACCGCTTCAGAACAGGTCGGTACTGGGCTTGCTTGTGCCGATCCAATGCTCCTCCGCGTTGGTCTCGCGGCCAGACGTATATACCTTTGGTAAAATCGCAATATCTCCTGGAATACATGTCCGAATGACCTCAAACTACCTCCAATAGACAGATAACTCATCTGGCTACATCTTTGATGAAGATCATTGACGCTGAATCGGACTTTAACGCCTTCGTTCTGCCGGATCTTCAAGACACTTCGGCTGGCTTCATGGGACGGATTTGGAAGTGGATTTGTACCGACCAAGTGTACCGAGCTAGGACAGGTCGGTACTAATCTTTGCCTTTGTACCGACCAGTTAGTACCGGTCCAGAACAGGTCGGTACTAATCTTTTCTTGTGTCGATCCAATGCTGGTCGGCGTTGGTCTCGCGGCCAGACGGATACACCTTCGGTAAACTTGCGATATCTCTTGAACCGCTTATCCAAATGCCCTCATTCCAACTGCTCTGGCAAGAAAACTCATTCCTCGACAAATGTCATGAAGACAGTCGAGGCTAAATCGGACTGTATCCACTTCGTTTTGCCGATACAAATAGGTTGGTCTGCACTGCCGTGTTTGTGCCGCTTGGTTTGTGCCGACCCAGAATGGGTCGGTACAAATCTTCCTGATCCTTCATGCCGAGCAGATCTGGGTCGGTGTTGAGAAGTGATTCTGATCGGTATAAGTCTCTGGACCAATACCGACCCATGGTACCGACCCAATGCCGGTCGGTATTGTTCGACATCTTCGCGGCTAGTCGGGCATGGCTTCAGTAAATAGGCCATATCTTCCAAACCACTGGTCCGAATGACTTGATTCAAAATCCGGTAGAAAGATAACTCATCCCTCTACAACTTTCATGAACACCTCCGAAGCTAAATCATATCAGAGAGCCTTTGTTCGGCAGGTTCTTTTGGACGGTTCGGATGACCCCTTCCTTCTCTTATGCTCCATAACTCCAAACTTCTCCAAAATGACTCCAAGCACCTATAAAACACTCCAAATGATGCAAGACTCACTAGGACTTAATGAAACCTAGCTAGACTCTAATTTAGACCAAAACGCTAGACGAAACCACGATTATGCATGTAAATGACACAAAACTCTAAGTGAAATGTATGCTAAAACATGCAATATATGAGAATATCAGTGCTGGTCGGTGTGCTTGTCTCCAACCTCTTCTTTTCTTCTAGCTTCCTTTCCTTGATCTCAAACCGGATGTGCTTGGTTCCATGGCCTCTAATCTTCTCCAAAATGCTCTCAAGTACCTAGAAAACACTCCAAATGATGCAAGACTCACTAGGACCTAATGCAAACACCCTAAACTCTAATTAAGACCAAAACGATAAGGAAACTATGATTATGCATGCATGAGACTCAAAACACTAAGTAAAATGCATGCTAAAACAAGTAAATTATGAGAATATCAACTCCCCCAAACTTATCCATTTGCTTGCCCTCAAGCAAACAAACAAGAACAAGAAGAGAGAAGGGTTTGAAGGTGGGAGCTCAAATCCACAAGTATCATCAAAAGAATTCAAACTCAATGTCCAAGTTGTTAGCTCTAGGATGAGATCAAACAAGTCTACTCAAAAAGATCTAGCCATATCCATCCCTACATGAATAAAGCCCAAGTCTCAACCTATACAAGCATCCCTATCATCCAATCCTTTGACATTCATTTAATTGTTTCAAGTGAATCATGTTCATGCAAGACAAGTGAATTCATTTGGCTATGGTAAAAGTTTTGAGATTAAGATGATCTCAAATATATGTGGTTACTCCAATACAAGGGATCTCTCTATGAATGAGCAAGCTTTAGCAAAATGCTAAGAGTAAAAGGAAACCTATGCATACAAGGATAAATTTATATCTACCCAATGCCTAAGACGTCTCTAACCTTAGCATCTCTAACCATGAAGTCCCAAACCTAAGCTACCCTTTTTTCACAAGGTCTTTTTGCCTTCATGTCCCACACGCTTTTCTTCTTCTTCCACTTCATATTTTCTCACTTGGGGGATATCTTCTTCTTCATTGAACTTTGTGGCTTGGTGCTTCACTTTGTCGTTTCCTTAGCTCTTCTTTTATTTCCTTTTCTTTGTCTTGCCTCATTTCTCATCACTTGATGCCTTAGCCAATTTTTGGCTTCTTTCTTTTTCATTGAACTCTTTGAGACTAAATCTAATTCTAAGAGCTAATCTTATAACTTTGCACCAACCACTTCTCAATATTGCATTCCCCTTTTGCCTTTTTGTTCACCTTTCTCTTTCACCACAATCTCATTGATCATACACTTTCATTCGTACCAAATCCCAAAACTTCCCTTCCTAGCTAGCCTAGCCTAGTTTAGCCCTTGATGTTGGACTAGATCTACATGTAAACCTATCCTTGTCGCCCTAAAGTCAACACTTTTTGCCAAGCTACTCGAAAAATTAGGCCTTACAATGCACACTAAAAAATTGGCTTGAAAGGAGGGTAAGTTAAGGGTATGGTTAACCGTTCCAATGATGGGACTCAGCTATTTGAGCTAACAAGAGGGTGGTGAAAAGGATAAGAATGCCCAAATATGTATGTGGTATCCATGAATTCACTATGAGATGCATAAGCATGATAATTAAAATGTCAAGATTATGGTTCTCACTTAAGTAGGATTGGACTCAATTCACAACTTGCTTTAGCTAAGACCCGAGTAATGAAATATGAGATCAAAATATGGTTCATCTTTGATTTCAAACTCAATCAAAAGCATCAAACAACTAGCAACAAGGGCATTGAACCGAGCTCTTAAAATGATACTCGTCAAGGAAATCATTGCTCCCAAATGCATATGAATGCAGTACCTATATGCAAACTAGACTCGATCTTAACCATGAAATGCAACTAAATGATTTCTTTTTGAGTTTCAAATGTTGTGTGTTTTTCTATGCCTTAGATGAATGCATGAATGCAAAAGACTCAAGATGTAAAAATCAAAATAAGAACACAAGAAACATGATTAGATACCGGTCCCTCCCCCAAACTTAAATCACACCGTCCCGGTGTGAAATAAATTCAAGGAAGAGACCAAAAACAAAAACAAAATGCTAGACTCAAAAGAAATGAAAACTATTTACAAGGTTGGAGTGTTACCTTAGAAACTTTGAGATGGGGAGGAGGACCCCATGGAGTATGATGGATTGCTATAGCATAGAGATGGAGACTTCATGGCTTTCCTCTTGGCCGCTCTCTTCATGAGCCAAAGAATGGCTTGTCCCCTCATGGACCACCATCTCTCATCCATGTAGTGTAAGGCCTTGGTCCAATGGTGTGAAGCTCTTGCCAACCTCCATTTCTTTTGTCTCTCCACCCTTTGCCTTGAGCTCCTTGACCGTCTTCTTCAAGCTCTTCACCGTTTTCATCAATTTCCGCATTGTCTTGTCTTGCCACTTGCACCACCTTTGAAGGAGTCTAGTTTGGTGATGAGCATGGTGAGTGGCAACATTGGGCATCACTCCATCGTATGGCTCAAAATAATACCGCTCACTCCCATACTGGGGCTCGGGTCTAGCACCCTCATCATCGGATTCATTGGAGCCCTCAGAGTTGTCTTTGGTCACGGCCTTAGCCTTCTTGTTTTCTCTCTTGCGGATGGCATCAATTAGAGGGTCCACGGCCAGGTTGTAGAAGTTTTCCTTAGTTGGATAGAAGAGGATGTTCCTCTTCTCTTGGAGATTGGTGAGAGAAGCGTTTGGCAACAAGACTTGCACCGGGTCTTTCGCATGGAGCTTGAGGTTGTAAGCAAATTTTATTCCTATATTGCCCTTGAAGAACTTGGTCCTTGCAAGATAAGCTTCATCCAACCGTTCCATTCCACCTTGTCAACTGATAACTTGACCCCCTTGGCCTTTAGAATAGGCATTATTAGCCACCCAATGCTCAACACGGACTTCTTCCCCTTAGTGTCCCACGCCCAAGCTTTGTAGAAAAGCAAGTGTCTCACCAAAAGAGTCGCTAGAGAATGGGTCTTCTCATTGCCCTTGAACTCCATCCCGTTATGGAAAGTCTTGAGAAAAGGCTTCAAACAGAGACCCATCAATTCCATTTCATCGATTGCAACCGTCCCAAACTCCACTTTGGCGAAGAACATGTGAGCCAAAGCTTTGTGCACATACTTAAGGGCCGGATTTCGGATGCTCGAGTTCTTGCAAATGTCGGGTTGATAGCTTCCCGAGGCAATTGTTTCCCAAAGGTATTGAAGTTCCTTCCCAGGATAGTGAAAGTATGCTCCCCCATAAGTGCCTTCTTCCTTGAAACCAAAAATCTCACAAATCTCATGGAAGGTCACTCTATAAGTGAAACGGTCCATCTTGAACTCGATTGCCCCAAAACCGGTTTTTGCATCCGCTTTCTTATCTCCTTCATCATAGAAAACTGCTCTTAGAGACGAAAGGAACTTGCAAGTGGCCACTTGGTGAGCTTGATCTTTCATTCCAAGAAACTTTCCAAGTCCCATGTTCTTGAAAATGAATTCCACATCGTCGAATATCCCCATCTTCTCCAACACCTCAGAATCCACAAATTGTCCTTGCTCAAACCTCATTCCCATGAACTTTTTGAAGTATTCGGTCTCCGTTGGCTCTCTCTCCACGGCTTGCTCTTCGGAGCTTTCTTCTTCTTCCTCACGCACAACACTCTTGTCCTTCTCCTTGGCCTTTGAACTCGTCCCTAGAGCAAGTTCTTTCCCATTGGTTTTTGAGCTTGTGGCCGTGGCTTTCCCTTTGGCTTTGGGAGCCTTTGCAACGACTACTCCTTTGTCTTTTGGTTGAGCTTGAGTCTTAGCTTGAGTTGCCATGGTTCCTACATTTGCTCAAAAAGGCCATGAGTGTCACGAAAATTAAGAGCAAAGTCTCAAGGATTTTTTAGCATAATCACTCAAGATGAGACAATTTTCCATGAGAGAGAAAGCATCTTATTTCACTAAGAACCATGTAGTAGACCCAAAAATGTCTAGACTAGATGCTTTCATTCTCAAGAAAATTTTCAAAGATGCTAACTTTAAAGCTCTTAAGAACATGAACCCAATTTTCAAAATTTCCAAGCAAATGCACAAGTTGCTCCATAAATCCTAGTTGTCTAGTTATTTTTTAGCCTAATCCCAAGGTTCAAATTCAAGTGAGAGCATTCCTCAATCAATTCCAAGAAATTTTTTCTTTCAAATTCAAGCTTCTTGTTTTCCATGAAAAATGATGAGTTTAAGTGAAATTACCTTGGGATTTCGAGCTCAATTGATTTAGACAATGATGAATGCACAAAATAGAGGAAAAATCGAGCTTGGAGCAACTTGAATGGGCGAATTTGAGCTAGATATGAGAGAGATATGAAGAAATGAAGAACATGTGAGAATAAGTGAGAGAGAGATCGGTTTTTTTCTTATCCAAGGAAGAGGATGAGTGGCTGGGCGGTTGGGTCGTGGTGCGGGCGGGTCGAGACAGCGGGCGGACCGTTGGACGAAGACTCGGACCATTGGTCCATAGATCTGGTTTGACCAAATTTGAAATTTGGCCAACTCCGGTCATCCCTTGCTCGGTGTGACCAAATTCAAAACCTTTTTGGCGCGGTCATTCTTCCTCTTGTTGACACCGACCGAGAGTTTCTCTGATACAATCCTGAGAACGCTGATCACTCGAAGTTGGCAAAATGGATAACTTGACTCTATGAAACGATGAAGCTTCAAAGAACAAGGACGTGAATCGTTGAGTTGCACGAAGGCTGCAGAATTCCTTCGATATACAGGTGAACCGTTGGATATGACACACCAAAGGCTCGGTTTTGACAACTAGATATGACACACTAGCAATCGAATTTGATCAAGGATATGACTCACCTATATCGATTTTGCTCACAAGGAACAAGAAGAGTAAAAACTCAAGTTTGATAAAAAAAGATTGGTTGTCCTCTTATTACACATGATCCTTTGCTTATATGGAAGAAGCAAAGAAGTAACTACAGCTTACAATTAACTCTAGTTAAGTTTAAACAAGAAAAACATATTGCAGAAATTAAGGTAGGCTGAAAACAACATGTGTTGACAAAGAGATCAACTTGCAAGGGGGTGGGCGGATGCTACAGTGTTCATGTTGCTACAGTGCACATTTTTGTGTGATCACATCTTCTAGAAGTCATGAGAACAGTCTTGGGCAGTAGTTGGGTCATGACTTTGATGATCTTGATTTTGGGCTTTGGCATTCACAAAAACAAGAGGAAGACATGGCTGGACTGTTGTGCTTGGATTTGTGATCATGGGTTTTATGGATCTGTTTTTAGACTTGGATGCAAGTTAAAACTCCATGTGGGCTTGTTCATCTTTCTTGCCCCAAATATTCTTTAAGCAACTCAGAAATCCTTGCCCTTGCACACCATTGTCGATTTCTTATTGCAGGGCTTTGAGGTTGGATCAACAAATTGCTTCTTTGGACTTCTTGGTCGAATCTGATCTGGGGCCGAACCAGGATGACCCATTTAGGCAAATGGGTAGTGATGCAGTCGCCATTGTTACTTCCTTTTCTCTAAAAGGAACATTTCCTTTCTAATTTCCTATTTTCTAAACTATCGTCATTCTTGCTATTTTCCTTTTCTCTTTTAAGTTACGTTTCCTTTATTCAAACACTTAAGTGCCTATATATATGGATCTCTTGGTTTGTGAGAGAAACATACTTTCATTGAATTATAATAAAGAGCTTTAGAACTCTTATTCCTTGTTCACGACAGATCAATTCTTGATCTCAACGTTACAAGAAGGCTTGAATCGTTCGGGTATTCATAGACTAAACGATCAATTCTTGCAATTACTATCCCTCACGCTATCAGTTGGTATCAGAGACCTCTCGATCCCTCGATGGCATCTCGTAAGAAGAACGCTCAAGAAGAACAAGCGGAGGAGTTCCGCCAGCAACTGTCTGATTTTCAGAAAGATCTCAAGGCTACACTTCGCGAATTTATCCAAGAGGCGTTCACCGCAGTTCTGCATAATCAACATCGACATCCATCGTCTCGCACCGATGCGTCTTCTGATTCGGATTCATACCGAAACGAAACAGAGAACCCTTGGTATCGTAATGAAGAGGGAAATCAACGACGTTGTCACAAGCGTGATGAGCGTGACACCGGTGTTTCTCGTTGGGATTCTGGTTTTAAGATGGATATTCCTGAATTTTTGGGCAGCCTCCAACCTAACGAATTTCTTGATTGGTTAAGCTCTGTCGAAGAACTCCTTGATTTCAAGTGTGTTCCAGATGATATGCGTGTTCCATTGGTGGCAACACGATTCAAAGGAAGAGCCTCGGCGTGGTGGCAACAATTAAAGGATTCTCGTGCACGTTCTGGGAAACCAAAAATCAATTCTTGGGATAAACTCAAAAAACATATGAGACGTACCTTTCTCCCTTACAATTATGCTCGTACGCTCTATAATAAACTCCAAAATCTCAAGCAAGGATCACGCTCCGTCGAAGAATATGCATCTGATTTTTTTCAGCTCTTAGCCCGTAACACTTTGATGGAAACTGAGGAACAATTAGTTTCTCGATTTTTGGGTGGTTCAAATCCAGATCGCGTTGCAGCAATTCAACCCAACCTCTGTTTCTGAAGCTTATCAGAGAGCTGTTTCTATGGAACTTCAACTTCGACCACAATGGAATAATGCAGTTTCTCGTTCACGTTTTAATTATGTTACTGAAATTTCATCTCCAATTACGACAGACAATGCTCCATTAAACCGCTCAAATTCATCTCGTCCAGCGTTCACGTCAGAAGTTCCTGGCACATCTCGCCCATCTCGGCCTAACGCACTACGTTGTTTCACTTGTGGTGAAACCGGTCACCGTCAAACAGCTTGTCCCAATATTAATCGTCGCGGGTTGATTCTCAAAGATGTAGATTTTGAGCAAGAAGCCAAGTATGATATTTATGGTGATGATGATATTCCCACTACCGATACTGAAGATACGTTTGGTGATGAAGGCCAACTTCTTGTTCTGCGTCGAAACTGCTTCTTACCGCGAGCATCAGAAGAATCGTGGTTACGTTCTAACTTGTTTCGCTCTACCTGCACTATCAATGGCAAAATTTGTCGTTTCATCATCGATTCAGGTAGTTGTACTAACGTCATATCCGAAGAAGCTGTTCGTAAATTGGATCTCAAAACAGAAGCACATCCATCTCCTTACACACTGGTTTGGGTGTCTAATGGTTCAACAATTCGGGTTTCTAAACGGGTCCTTGTGTCCTTTTCTATCGGCAACACTTATAAGGATTCCATATTCTGCGATGTCCTGCCGATGGATGCAGGTCATCTATTATTAGGACGACCTTGGCAATTTGATCGAGATACAACACACAAAGGTCGAGATAACACTTACACCTTTATCTTCGCCAACCGTACAATCACCTTGCACCCGTCTCCCGAAAAACCTGAAAACGTCACTGCTCCACAACTTACGTTACCAGTTTCTTCAACCCCATCCAAGCAGTCCTTACTCCTCATTTCTAAAGCTGATTTTGAGGAACAGCTTGGTGATTCTGACATTGTTTATGCTCTTGTGAATCGTCCTTCTTCTACAGATCTGAAGTTTCAACCACCAGAATTTTTTTTTCAAATTCTTGACGACTTTACAGATATATTTCCAACAAATCTTCCTTTGGGCTTACCTCCTCTCCGCGATATCCAGCACCACATCGATCTTGTTCCTGATGCAGTCTTTCCCAATCGCCCTCACTATCGCATGAGTCCACAAGAACATGATGAATTACGCCGCCAAGTGGAGGATCTACTCGCCAAAGGTCATATCCGAGAAAGTTTAAGTCCTTGCGCTGTCCCAGCATTACTCATTCCCAAGAAGGATGGATCATGGCGAATGTGTGTTGATAGCTGTTCTATTAATAAGATTACGGTACGCTACAGATTTCCCATTCCACGACTTGATGATCTTTTGGATCAAATCGGTTCTACTTGTCTCTTTACGAAACTTGATTTAAAGAGTGGATATCATCAAATTCGTATACGTCCTGGTGATGAATGGAAGACAGCATTTAAAACCCGTGAAGGATTGTTCGAATGGCTGGTCATGCCTTTTGGTCTTTCTAATGCACCTAATACCTTTATGCGCGTAATGAATCAAGCTTTACGGCCATTTATTGGAAAGTTTGTTGTCGAATATTTTGACGACATTCTGATTTTTAGCACAGATTTGGAGTCTCATTTGCAGCACTTACGAGATGTGCTCACTGTTTTGCGGCAACAACAACTCTTTGCGGCACGCCAAAAATGTGTCTTTGGTGCCCCTCAGGTTCTATTTTTGGGTTATATTGTGTCTTCAGCAGGATTACAAGTTGATCCAAGTAAAGTGGAAGCCATACTCTCTTGGCCTATACCTACTTCTATTAGTGATGTTCGAAGTTTTCATGGCTTAGCGTCTTTTTATAGATGTTTTGTGCCCCATTTTAGTAACATCACGGCACCTTTGACAGAGTGCATCAAGGGTTCTACATTTGTTTAGACTGAGGAAGCCGGGCAAGCTTTCGCCGTTATCAAAGAGAAGTTAACATATGCACCAATTTTGGCTTTACCCGACTTCTCTAAAGTGTTTGAGCTCCATTGTGATGCTTGCAAATTAGGTATTGGAGCTGTTTTAAGTCAACAAGGTCGTCCAGTGGCTTTCTTCAGTGAAAAGATTGCTGGTTCTCGGGCTCGATATAGCACATATGATGTCGAGTTTTATGCTATTGTCCAAGCGATTAAACATTGGCGTTAGTATTTGTTTCACCAAGAGTTCATTCTTTATACGGATCATGATGCCTTAAAGCATTTAGGGAGCCAAGACAAGATTTCTGCTCGTCATGCTTCTTGGGTGGCATTCGTTCAACAATTCACTTTTGTCATCAAGCATCAATTTGGGAAATTGAACAAAGTGATTGACGCTTTAAGTAGACGTCAAACGTTACTTGCTACGTCTCAAACTTTAGTTCCTGGTTTTGCCACGCTTGTTGATCTATATCCCCAAGATTCTTTCTTTAGTGGTATCTTAACAGATTTACAACAAGGCATTCGGTCTCAGTATACGTTACTTGATGGATTTATTTTTCGGGATAATCGTCTCTGCATTCCTGAGAGCAGTCTTCGTTTGCAAATCATCAAGGAACTTCATAACGAGGGACATGTGGGCCTTGACCGCACGATTCGTCTTGTTTCTGATTCTTATTTTTTGCCAACTTATCGACGGATGTCGCTAGATTCGTTGAACGTTGTGTTGTTTGCCAAAAATCAAAAGGACATGCCACAAATCAAGGTCTTTATCTACCACTCCCTATTCCTACTCAACCATGGACAGACATTTCTATGGATTTTGTACTTGGGCTTTCGCGAACACAACGAGGTAATGATTCGATCTTTGTTGTTGTTGATCGTTTCTCTAAAATGGTACACTTCATTACATGCAAGAAGACAACAAATGATGTTCAAGTCGCGACTCTCTTCTTTCGTGAAGTCTATCGCCTCCACGGTCTTCCCCTTTCCATCGTCTCTGATCGGGATTCACGTTTCCTTAGTCATTTTTGGAGATCTGTATGGAAGCTACTTCGTACAAGTCTTGATATGAGTTCAGCTTATCACCCTCAATCGGATGGTCAGACCGAAGTCACTAATCGATAGTTAGGTGACATGTTGCGTTGTCTTGTGGGGGATCATATTAAATCATGGGATTCTGTTTTAGGTGCTGCTGAATTTGCTCACAATCATGCCATCAATAAGAGTACTCGTTTCAGTCCGTTTCGAGTCGTTTATGGACTCATTCCTCGTGGTCCTCTAGATCTCGGTGTTACACCTGATCTCACTCGTTCTCATGGCCAAGCAGCAGAATTTGTTGTTGATCTCACTCACATTCATTCTCAAGTTCATGAAAATTTACAGGTATCTGCTACTAAGTACAAGGAAGTTGCTGATCGTCATCGCCGTGACGTCCAATTTAAAGTTGGTGACCTTGTATGGGCTGTGTTAACAAAGGATCGATTTCCACCTCATGAATACAACAAGCTTAAAGCACGTAAGATAGGCCCTTTGGAAGTATTGGAGAAGATAAATGCCAACGCATACAGACTCCAACTACCGGCCCATATACGATCTTCTGATGTCTTCAACGTCAAGCACTTAATCAAACATGTTTCTTCCGATGACATTGCTGATTCGGGGACGAATCTTTTCTTACCCCCCGGGACCTGATGCAGCCGCCATTGTTACTTCCTTTTCTCTAAAAGGAATATTTCCTTTCTAATTTCCTATTTTCTAAACTATCGTCATTCTTGCTATTTTCCTTTTCTCTTTTAAGTTACGTTTCCTTTATTCAAACACTTAAGTGCCTATATATATGGATCTCTTGGTTTGTGAGAGAAACATACTTTCATTGAATTATAATAAAGAGCTTTAGAACTCTTGTTCACGGCAGATCAATTCTTGATCTCAACGTTACAAGAAAGCTTGAATCGTTCGGGTATTCATAGACTAAACGATCAATTCTTGCAATTACTATCCCTCACGCTATCAGGTAGTATCTCTGTGGTCTGATGTCCAATTCCTCTTATCTTGGGCTTGTTGGAAAGCTAAGAGGTTGATTGACATTCTCCAAGTGGCCGCACATCGAGATAGTTGCTGAGTTGGGCTGTGCATCAACATCTTTGGACCAGTCGCGCAACAGTTCCTGAAGGAGATCCCTTGACTTGTAAAATCCATAACTCTCAAGTATGAACCGCCGTTATCTTGAATCCAATTTGCAAAACTTCCCTGATGAACCAAGTTTCCAGAACAATTGAGTTCATAGATTGATTCGTTCTGGTTTGGTTGTAACAATTCATTGAACGCACTTTGGTCCGCAACGAGTAAGCTTGGAACCGCCTGACTTGGAAGTTGAATAACTTTCTCCCCTGAGCTCGGATTGGACTGAATCCACTTCGAGGTGAGCTCTAGATGAGGTGAGAAGGTAGCCCAAGTGGTCGATGGGATGGAGAAGTTGAGCGTGAACTTCATTTGTGCTGAACAAGGCACATGGTTCTTCTTGAATGATTCCATGATCACATCATACTCTCCTTCTTCAAAAGGATTTGACCTCAAATCCAAATCATCTATAACAAAAGGGATCAAGACGTGAAAGGTTCCTTCGAGTCTCGTCATCAGTTTGGATTTTCTTGGGGCTGGAAGACGTTTCTTCCTTCTACGAAACCAAGACCAATCTCCAGGCTCAAAGATCATTCTTGACGGTATTGAGCTGAAAGTCGCATGATCTGGCCCATAAACTTTGTGGGATGGACCGTAGAGGCGGTTGTGAGCTACTATGGATTTTGGTTGAGCAAGGGGCGACGTGGCTCTGCTTGGTGTCATAACGTCAGCTTGTTTGACCGGCGGTGATGGTGGTTCTTCAGCAGGTCTGGCCGGCGGTGATGGTGGCTCGATCTCTCCTTGGTCATCGGGTGGTGGTATAGCCGCTCCTTGGCTATTGGCTGAGAAGTCTCGGCCAGATTTAATTCTGGACGGTTTGAGGGCATGAGTGAGTCTCTTGGGAACATCCTGGATGACAATAATGGTGCCCAAAACGTAGCAGCTTTGACAGTAGATCCGTTGAAAAGTTAAAGCTTCCACATAAAGTAAGTCAAGTGTTCGTTGGTTTGGAACTTGAATATCTTCCAAACGAAAACTGGTATTGACTTGATTCCAATTTTCCGTGTGGGTATGATGGCTCAAGATTATAGAACAAGTTGATTTGTTGCCTGGCTCCTCTTGGTTTGATCGAAAACCTCTTTTTACAGCATGGGTGTCCAAATCGGGTAGGCTGGGAATTACCCGGGTTGTGAGTTGAATAACTCCTTCGTTTGAACTCTGAATTGGCTGATTCCACTTCGGGGCGAGCTCTAGGGGAGCTGAGCACCTTTTCCAAGTGGTCGTATGTGTTGATTCTTTGTGGTTGATTTGATATGCTCGGAGAAAGGCACATGGGTCCTTGTTGACTTGATTCGCCATGTAAGGTGGTGGCTTGGCTGGTGGTTGTGGCATGGTCAGTGGTGGTGGAGGCGATTTGGTTGGTGGTGGTGAGGCCTTGGATTTGTTAATGACCTCTGGATTCATCATAATATTTTTCATCCTTTGGTCAAATTCGTCCATTCTTCCATTAAACTCAACGTTGCTTGACTTGGTTGAACTCTTCGTGGAGCTCGCCTTTGCTCTTCTTCTTCACGGGGTTGCCTTGGCGGTTTTTCTTCTCTCCTTTCAACCAAGTTTCGTGACTGTCTCCTTGGTGCTACTCCTTGCACTCGGTCTAGCTTCTGATGGACAGCGTCTAAACTTTTTCGAATCTCTCTTTGAAACTCAGCCAGCAACGTTTCAAACGATTTCATTTTTTTTTTTTTGTAAGAAGATGGAAAACGTGGAGAGGTGAAGATGATGATGGATTGAATACCGAACTTCAAGTGTTACTCTGATACCACTTGATACGATCCCGAGAACGCTGATCACTCGAAGTTTGCAAAATAGATAACTTGACTCTATGAAACGATGAAGCTTCAAAGAACAAGGACGTGAATCGTTGAGTTGCACGAAGGCTGCAGAATTCCTTCGATATACAGGTGAACCGTTGGATATAACACACCAAAGGCTCGGTTTTGACTACTAGATATGACACACTAGCAATCGAATTTGATCAAGGATATGACTCACCTATATCGATTTTGCTCACAAGGAACAAGAAGAGTAAAAACTCAAGTTTGATAAAAAAGATTGGTTGTCCTCTTATTACACACGATCCTTTGCTTATATGGAAGAAGCAAAGAAGTAACTACAGCTTACAATTAACTCTAGTTAAGTTTAAACAAGAAAAACATATTGCAGAAATTAAGGTAGGCTGAAAACAACATGTGTTGACAAAGAGATCAACTTGCAAGGGGGTGGGCGGATGCTACAGTGTTCGTGTTGCTACAGTGCACGTTTTTGTGTGATCACATCTTCTAGAAGTCATGAGAATATTCTTGGGCAGTAGTTGGGGCATGACTTTGATGATCTTGATTTTGGGCTTTGGCATTCACAAAAACAAGAGGAAGACATGGCTGGGCTGTTGTGCTTGGATTTGTGATCATGGGTTTTATGGATCTGTTTTTGGACTTGGATGCAAGTTAAAACTCCATGTGGGCTTGTTCATCTTTCTTGCCCCAAATATTCTTTAAGCAACCCAGAAATTCTTGCCCTTGCACACCATTGTCGATTTCTTATTGCTGGGCTTTGAGGTTGGATCAACAAATTGCTTCTTTGGACTTCTTGGTCGAATCTGATCTGGGACCGAACCAGGATGACCCATTTAGGCAAATGAGTAGTATCTCTGTCATCTAATGTACAATTCCTCTTATCTTGGGCTTGTTGGAAAGCTAAGAGGTTGATTGACATTCTCCAAGTGGCCGCACATCGAGATAGGTGCTGAGTTGGGCTGTGCATCAACATCTTTGGACCAGTCGCGCAACAGTTCCTGAAAGAGATCCCTTGACTTGTAAAATCCATAACTCTCAAGTATGAACCGCCGTTATCTTGAATCCAATTTTCAAAACTTCCCTGATGAACCAAGTTTCCAGAACAATTGAGTTCATAAATTGATTCGTTCTGGTTTGGTTGGAACAATTCATTGAACGCACGTTGGTCCGCAACGAGTAAGCTTGGAACCGCCTGACTTGGAAGTTGAATAACTTTCTCCCCTGAGCTCGGATTGGACTGAATCCACTTCGAGGTGAGCTCTAGATGAGGTGAGAAGGTAGCCCAAATGGTCGATGGGACGGAGAAGTTGAGCGTGAACTTCATTTGTGCTGAACAAGGCACATGGTTCTTCTTGGATGATTCCATGATCACATCACTCTCGGTGTAGTGAGCCGGTGCTCGTCTCTGGTTGCACACCGACCGTTGACACCGCTCAAAGGCTGATTGGTGTGCCCCTCTCTTCGGTCCAACACCGGCCGTGCTTCCCTCGGCGTGACGGGTCGGTGTTCTTTTCCTTGCATCAACACCGGTCGAGTGTCTCTCAGTGTAGTTGAGCGGTGCTTGTCTCAGGTGTCATACCGGGCACTAGCACTGAGTGGACCTCGAGCGGTGCTCTCCTTGCTTCAACCCAACACCGGCTGGCTTCCCCTCGGTGTCACGGGTCGGTGCCCGTTTCTGTTTGCAGACCGACCGCATGCACCGACCCAAAGCTAGCCGGTGTTCTTCTCTTCAAACAAGCACCGACCATGCTTGCATTGGTGTTACATGCCGGTGCTCTCTTCTGTCTCAACACCGAGTGCATGCACCTCTCAAAGGCTGACCGGTGCTTCTATCCACAAGTGAACACCGACCGGTTTTCTCTCGGTGCAACGGATCGGTGTGAGACACTTTCTCCTCCTAACGTCTTTGCTTGCAATCCTTGACCACTTAGACCATTCAAGACCCTACAAACACTTAACCAAAACATCAAAACGAACTAGAGAAAAAAAATGAAAAACGTAAAAAGAAAATTATGTACAAGGATAAACATGGAAACGTCTCCCAAGTGCACTTTGTTTAACGTCACTAAGTTCGACATTTGTTACTCTCTTTAGGCTTGAGGAGCATCATTGAGAGGGAGTGAGACTCCTTCCTCAATGGATTCATGAGAGAGATACGGCTTGAGCCTTTGCCCATTAGCAACAAACTCTTCTCCATTCTTGTTCGCAAGCACAATAGCTCCATATGGCATCACTTCCTTGATTGTGAACGGACCGGACCACCTAGACCTTAGCTTTCCGGGAAACACCTTGAGCCTTGAGTTGAAGAGCAACACTTGATTCCCTTCCTCGAACTCCTTGTGCAAAATCCTCTTGTCATGAAAGGCTTTGGTCCTCTCCTTGTAGATCTTGGAGCTCTCATAGGCATCAAGTCTAATCTCATCAAACTCTTGCAATTGGATCAAACGCCTTTCTTGAGACGTCTTGAGAACAAAGTTGAGAAGCTTCACGGCCCACAACGCCTTGTATTCTAGCTCCACTGTTAGATGACTAGACTTCCCATATAGAAGATTGAAAGGGGTAGTTCCAATGGGAGTCTTGAAAGCCGTCATATAGGCCCATAGAGCATCATCAAGTTTCTTCGCCCAATCTTTCCTTGAACTCCCCCACGGTCTTCTCTAAGATCGCCTTAATTTGGTGGTTAGACACTTCAACTTGCCCACTCGTTTGGGGGTGATAAGGTGTGTCAACCTTGTGTTTGACTCCATGGTTTTTAAGCAAGCTCTTAAACACTTTGTTTATGAAATGAGAACCACCGTCACTTATCACCACCCGAGGACTCCAAACCGAGGAAAAATGATAGTCTTGAATTGTTTGAGAACCACCTTTGCATCGTTCGTTGGACTTGCAACCGCTTCAACCCACTTGGAGACATAATCAGCCGCAACCAAAATGTAATGGTTTCCATAAGATGAGGGAAACGGTCCCATGAAGTCTATCCCCCACACATCAAAGATCTCAACTTCAAGAATCGGATTTTGTGGCATCTCGTCTCTTCTAATAATGTTTCCCTTCCGTTGACACGCATCACAAGTAGAGACAAATGCATGGGCATCCTTGAACAAACTCGGCCACCAAAACCAGGAGTGTAGAACCTTTGTTGCGGTCTTGAAGGGGGCAAAGTTTCCTCCATAGACCGAATAATGGCAATGAAACAAAATCCCATTTACTTCTTCTTCCGGTACACACCTTCGATATAAGCTATCCGAGCACAACTTGTAGAGGAACGGTTCATCCCAATAGAACCGGGTGACATCATGGAAGAACTTCTTTCGCTTGTAACCTTCCAACCTTGGTGGCTCTGATATTCCCATAATTTACTTGTTTTAGCATCACATTTTACATATAGTTTCTAGTCGCATGTGCGCGTAATCATCGTTTTCCTTAGTGTTTGGTCTAAATTAGAGTCTAGCTAGGTTGCACTACGTCCTAGTGAGTCTTGCATGTTTTGGGGTCTTTTTCCAGGTGCTTGGAGACACTTTAGGAGGATTGGAAGTCACCGAACCAAACCAAATCGGAGTTGGGTGCAAGAAGAGATGGCCAAGGCAAAACAGCAAAAAGGAGAGGAGTATACCGACCCATCCTGGAGCGGTACGATGGGTCGGTATGGAGACAGAAGCTCATACCGATCCACAACAGATTTTGCACCGACCCAGGATCGATCGGCGTACCCTCCCAGAACTCCG
>PKMM01026215.1:427286-616730 GCA_002933915.1 Eutrema heterophyllum | reverse complement strand
TTAGGGATAGATAATCAATTTCCTACTCTTAGGGAGTGTGTCTAATGCTTGATTGTGCTTGAGAAAGACAAACTTGATCTCAAGGCATTTCCCACCCACAAGGTGTTCGATGAAATGCCTAAGAGAGCTTTCTAAGAGAAATACCCTTCTTAGCCTAAGAGATTAGTTGTCTAAGGGATTATTTAGGTGATCTTGATTAATGAAATTAATGCTTGCTAATTAAGAGTCCACAAATGAGAATTTGATCTTGGATTAGTAATTAGCATAGGTGATTAGTGCCTTGAGAGAGGATTAGTCGCGATTAGGATCTTAACCTTGGAAATTAACCTTGATTGTGTATGAGCATCATGAATTAGACATTGGAATAGCCTATATCCAATTACCCCATCCTTGGATTCGCTTTCACCATTTGAGTTTATATCTCGTTTAGTTTGTTTGGTTTTGTTTATTGCTAAATCTTGTTAGGGTGCTAGTTAAAATCAACTGCTCACTTACCTAGCTTAACTTACTAGAGTGCCTTGTATTCTTCGTGCTTAGAATTAATCCCAATACGGATTGATAACCTTCTATACTACTCGTATTGGAGTTATTGATACCTCCTTAAGACCGAAAAGTCTTAGTATCAGGCTCTCTCCCGCAAGCCAAGTAGTTAACAAAATCCGTATACCATGGAAACTTCCCATCTTCCAAACTCTTGGCCTCCTCAAGAACCCTTACCGCTTCAACACCCTTCTTTAAGATACTAATCACCATAAGTTGCTCTTCGGAAAGAGAGTCATCAATTGGAATAAGGTCTTCAACTCGCATTCTTGACAAGTGAACCGCTACTCCGTTCTAATACCTTTCTTATTGATGATCTCCATATCGAACTCTTGGAGAAGCAAGATCCATCTAAGAAGCCTCGATTTGGTGTCCTTCTTGGCATAGATGTGCCTTAATGCGGCATGATCCGTGTATACCACAATCTTTGAGCCAACCAAATAAGATCTACACTTTTCAAACGCAAAGACAACCGCTAGAAGCTCCTTCTCCATGGTTGCATACCTCACTTGTGTGTCATCAAGCGTCCTACTAGCATAGTAGATCAGTGGAGCTTCTTATCTTTCTTTTGGCCTAAGACCACTCCAACCACATAATCACTCGCATCACACATGATCTCAAATGGCAACTCCCAATTCGGTGCTTGGACTATTGGTGCACTCACAAGCGCCTTCTTGATCTCCAAAAACGCATTGAGGCACTCTTCATTAAACACAAAGGGGGTCTCCTTGCATAGAAGCCTAGTGAGTGGTCTTGCTATCTTGGAGAAGTCCTTTATGAACCGTCGGTAGAAACCCGCATGTGCTAAGAAGCTACGGATACTCGTGACCAATTTTGGAGGCTCTAAGCTCATCATCACCTCAATCTTGGCTTTATCAACCTTTATCCCTTGCTCGGAGATCTT
The DNA here is from genome assembly GCA_002933915.1 of Eutrema heterophyllum. Classification (NCBI taxonomy): domain Eukaryota; kingdom Viridiplantae; phylum Streptophyta; class Magnoliopsida; order Brassicales; family Brassicaceae; genus Eutrema; species Eutrema heterophyllum. Next base: position 615,286 of record PKMM01026215.1, on the reverse strand, counting down.
GTGACTAAGTACGATATCTTTCTGCACCATAAAGTGACATTTCTCCAAATTAAGCACGAGGTTCGTCTCTTCACACCTTGTGAGAACCCTACAAAGATTGGACAAACACGAAACAAACGAGGAACCATAGACCGAGAAGTCATCCATGAATACCTCAACCATTTCCTCAATCAAGTCTGAGAAGATCAACATCATGCACCTTTGAAAGGTTGTGGGTGTGTTACATAGTCCAAATGACATCCTTCGATAAGCAAATGTACCATAAGGACATGTAAATGTCGTATTCTCTTGGTCATTAGGATGAATCGGGATTTGAAAGAATCCTGAATACCCATCTAAGAAGAAATAAAATTGTTGGTTTACTAATCTTTCTAGCATTTGATCAATAAATGGCAAGGGAAAATGATATTTTCTAGATGAAGAGTTCAATTTCCTATAGTCTATGCACATTCGATGACCCGTGATAGTTCTAGTTGGAATTGATTCATTCTTTTCATTTTTAACCATGGTTATGCCACCCTTTTTGGGAACCACGTGCACCGGGGAAACCCAAGTGCTATCCGAGATCGGATATATGATTCCCCCGTCTAGAAGCTTAAGGATCTCCTTCTTAACAACCTTTTTCAAATTCGGGTTTAACCGTCTTTGATGTTCTATATAAGTCCTTGACTCATCTTCTAGATGTATGCCTTTGATATCATCTAGTGAATATCCAATGGCTCTCCTAAACTTCCTCAACTCATGCAATGGGGTGGTCAACTCATTATCACTTAGACCATCATTTACAATTACCGGATAAGACTCATTAGGACCTAAGAAAGCGTACCTTAGCCCTTTTGGAAGCGGTTTGAGGTCCAACTTTGAGGCCTTTAGCTCACTCCAATCATCCTCAATGCTAGACTTACAATTGCTAGCCTCCATCACGTCCTCATCTTGCTTCACATCCAAAGCAAAACCGTCTTCAACCAAAACCCTTGTAGAACCATCATCACTATTTGTCCCTTGATGACCCAAATCCACAAATGAAATCTCTTCAACCACGGGCTTGTGTGAATCCAAGAGCATCTTGTAACCTTTACTAGCTCCATGTAGATACCCATGCTCTCCATGATCTTTGGTCAAACCCACTTGCAAATGGTCCTCAAGGTTCAATTCTTCCAAGAGCTCATCCGCTAACTCATCCATCACCTCAATGTAGAACACTTGGCCGTCAATGGTGGGTCTCTTCATCACATCGTTGATATCAAACTCAAGTATCTCATCCTTGCCCAAGTGGAGGTCAATCTTCCCCTTTCTCACATCAATAATCGCACCGGCGGTGGCCAAGAAAGGCCTACCGAAAATTAGGGGATCCTTGGGCTCCTCATATTTTCTAATGAAATATGGGCAAAGAAAATATTAATCTTCAAGGAAAACAATAATAACAACTAAAATGATCCTTGTTAACATATAGTTAGTCATTTTCGGTTTCATACTTGGAAAATTTTTGGTTTTTCCTTTTGCAACAGAATAGCAACGGTTTTGCAACAGGTTTTTTGGTTTTGCAACGGATTTCTTGGTTTTGCAACGGATTTCTTGAGTTCCTTGCAAATCCGTTGCTAAATGTCTCATTCCAAAAAAATAAAGTGTGAATCGTCTTACGCATATAACTACTACCTAAGTGGTGCAAGCTATGTTCTACAATGTAAATTTAATATGTGCAGTGAAAGAAAACACCACAAGAATAAGCATTCATATCAAAAATGTGTAAGAGTAGAAAATTTATCTTAAGGATGAGTTATGATGAATACACACTTACTCACTCTTATGATCATAAGCCATATTTTTTTACTTACATGGATTTTCTAATGAAATATGGGCAAAGAAAACATTAATCTTCAAAGAAAACAATAATAACAACTAAAATGATCCTTGTTAACATATAGTTAGCCATTTTCGGTTTCATACTTGGGAAATTTTTGATTTTTCCTTTTGCAACGGAATAGCAACGGTTTTGCGACGAATTTCTTAGTTTTGCAACGGATTTCTTGAGTTTTCTTGCAAATCCGTTGCTAAATGTCTCATTCCAAAAAAATAAAGTGTGAATCGTCTTACACTTACTCACTTATATGAGCTTAAGGCATATTTTTCATATACCATAGATGATCTAATCAAAGAAAACATTAAACTTGAAGGAAACCAAGAATAAGAACTAAAAAGATACTTGTTAACATATAGTAAGCCATTTGTGGCTTCACACTTAAGAAATTTGTGTTAACATATAGTAAGCCATTCGACATATAGATTTATACTATGGCAATGAGCATTATAAGACATACATGCTCAATGGTTACAGTTAAAATTTGGGACTTAATGGATGAATCTTATCTCACAAGAATGAGGTTCCTCAAGGTAAGAGTGGAAGGCAAGCTTGCTTACAACCTCAAGCTCGATAGAGAATATCCGGTTCAAGTCTTGTTACCTAATGCCTCTCTCACTAGTATCCAAGAGAAGAGGAACATCTTCTTCTACCCCTCCAAAGACAACTTCTACAACCCGGCCGTGGACCCACCAATCGATCTAGTCGCAAGAAGAGAATCAAGAAGGGTAAGACCACGAGGAAGGACACCACCGAGGACTCCAATGGATCCGAAGATGATGTGGCTAACCCGTCCCCTCTCGAGCCTAAGTATGGAAGTGAGCGGTACCACTTTGATCCATATGATGGGGTAATACCCAATGTTGCCACTCGCCATGCTCATCACCAAACTCGGCTCCTTCAAAGGTGGTGCAAGTGGCAAGATAAGACCATCTGAAAGCTTGTGAAGACGATCAAGAGCATGGGAAAGATGATCAAAGAGCTAAAGGGGAAAGATGGTGAAGCTAGCACGTCTAGATCTCAAGAGGAGATAGATTTCATGGGGCAAGAAGGAGACGGTGACATGAACCATGGCCTTGCACTACATGGAGGAGAGATTGTGGTCCATGAGGGAACACGCCATTCATCAGCTCATGAGGAGAAAGCGGCCAAGAGGAAGGCTATGAGGTCTTCATCTCCATGATCAAGCAATCCTTCATACTCCATGGGGTCTTCTTCCCCATCCCAAAGTTTCTAAGGTAACACTCCAACCTTGTAAATAGTTTTCATTTCTTTTGAGTCTAGCATTTTATTTGTGTTTTTGGTTTCTTCCTTGAATTTATTTCACACCGCGACGGTGTGATTTAAGTTTGGGGGAGGGACCGGTATCTAATCATGTTTCTTGTATTCCTATTTTGATTTTTTTTACATCTTGAGTCTTTTGTATTCATGCATTCATACAAGGCATAGAAAAAACACAAAAAATCAAAAAAAAAATTTGAAAATTTGAAACTCAAAAGAAATCATTTAGTTGCATTTCACGGTTAAGATCTAGTCTAGTTTGCATATAGGTGTTGCATTCATATGCATTGGGAGCAATGATATATTTTTCCTTCTAGAGTATCATTTTAAGAGCTCGGTTCAATGCTCTTGTTGCTAGTTGTTTGATGCTTTTGATTGAGTTTGAAATCAAAGATGAACCATATTTTGATTTCATGTTTCATTACTCGTGTCTTAGCTAAAGCAAGTTGTGAATTGAATCCAATCCTACTTAAGTCAAAACCATAATCTTGATATGTTAATTATCATGTTTATGCATCTCATAGTGAATTCATGGATACCACATACATATTTGGGCTTTCTTATCCGCTTCACCACCCTCTTGTTAGCTCAAATAGCCGATTCCCATCATTGGAACGGTTAACCATATCCTTAACTTACACTACAAGAAAACAGGCCGTTTACAACGGACATAATCGATATAAAATGATGTAAAACAGGCTTTGGGACGGATTAGCGACGATTGCCAAATCGTTGTAAAATGATCGTCGTTACTTGAGAATCGTCGTAAGTTCGTTGTAAATACTAGGACGAATACAAATCGTTGGAAATCGTCGTAAATTATCCGTCGTAAAATCGATGTAACTTTACATCGACATTACGACGAAAGTCACCTCGTTGGTATGTCGTTGTAAAGTCGTCGCAACATTACATCGATTTCTCGAATTTTTGAATCGGGAATCCGTCGTAAAATCGTCGTAATATAAGGATGTAAATTCGTTGGTAAACTGATGTAAAAGTAAATCGATGTAAATTCGTTGTAAACTATAGATCGATGTAAAATCGATGTAAATTCTAAGTCGATGTAAAATCGATGTATAATATATATATATATATATATATATTAATAATATAATATTTATTTTATTAATAATTAAAAATATAAATTAATAATTAAAAAATTATAAGTATAAATTAAAATTTTATAAATAAAAATCAAAATACAAATTAAAATTCAAAATACAAAATAAAATTCAAAATACTAATTATCATTTAGGTCAATACCTAAGTCACTAAAAAGCTCCTCGTCCGATCTCCGCTCAAATTCCGCTCGGTGTTGCGCGAGCGGATCAATCGGGCCCGATGTCGATGCTTGTTGCTGCTGATGCTGCTTCAGTGCGGGCGCCAAAGCGGGGTTACTCGCAGCAAGAATATCGAAGAGAGAGTTGTATGAGTTGATCGTTTTTTCGTAGACATGGATTTTCTCATCGTATACCACCTGCTTCGCCCGCAAAGTGTTGATCTCGGAGTGGGCGATGTTCAACTCGTTCCGCAACTCAATTGGATTGTCGAACGGAAAATGTGAAGAAGACGAGGCGCGCGACACTATCTCTGATCGATCCCATCCCTACAATTCTGCCTTTTTTTCTTCGGGGCAACCTTAAAAAAAGAAACATTAAATTTAATAAATTAAATACAAATTAATTCAGTAAAAATATAATATGATTATTATTACCTCTTCGTATATCTCGTCCATCTGGGCTGTGGTCAAAGCCGCAGTGGATTGGACCGAGCTACCGCCAGGTGATAGCTGCGGAGAGAGTTGAGTTTGACGCTCAACGATCTTTGCCTACACGTCATTGTAGATCTTCTCCGCTCGATGATCCACAAAAGAGCCGTCTTTCTTCTTGTGAGTTTCCTCAAAAACTCTGGTAATAGGAGGAAGTTCGCCTCCGTTTACCTAACCAAACGACATTCCAAAAAAAATTAAACGGTTAATGGTTAATTTTAATGAATATATAAAAAAAATCACAAAAATAGAAATTAACCGAAAAATGTCATATCATTTGAAGGTGCCTTCCCGCAAAAAACGTTTGACCCAAAGTATGTGACATAACCGCCGGAAGACCGTCTGGACCGACAGTTTTCCGAGAAGCGGAACACTTAGCGGCTACTTCATGCAAATGCGGATCCATCCAATAGGTCTTCAAGCCGTTCCAAACTTCGGAAGACATGTATGGGGGCTTCACCTCATCCCCATCAACCTCTCACTTCCTCTTCCAATCGGATACGGTATTATGGAGCCGCATATTTCCCTTATTTTTAAACTATGTCTTCACCGTCTCGTTGATCCCAATGTCTCAGTTCCATTTTTGCTACAAAAAAATTAGAAGATGACGGGACCTCCGAATTAGCACTTGGTCCCCAATCACCGCCCATAAACATGCGATAGTGAGTTTTACATGGCGCCATATATATCTAAAAAAATTATATAAAATTAATTAATAACAAGATTAACGAATATCAAAAATATAATCTGATAATTCCAATCCTATCTAATCATTAGAATTCTAATAATTATCTAACTACAAAAAAAACAAAAAACATACCGTAGAGAGAGAGAGCTTGTAGAGAGAGAGGGAGATTGTGAGATTTTGAGCGAGGAAGAAATCTGGGATCGTATATATAGAATTTGTTACCGTCGTAAAATTGTCGTAATATTGAAACCGAAAATTCAACTAACCATTATTTTTTCCCCACGCGGGAAATTTTCCCCCCACGCGGTAAAATTAAATTTTCATTACGACGGCGCCGTTGTAATCGTCGTAATGCCGTCGTAAATTTTAAACCATAAATTTTGAATTTCCGGTTAAGGGTTTACGACGACATTACGACGATTTAAGACATAATCATCGTAATGCCGTCGTAAACTTTAAAAAATAAAAATTGAATTTTCGGTTAAGGGTTTACGACGACATTACGATCGTCATAATGTCGTCGTAAACCCTTAACCGAAAATTCAATTTTTATGGTTTAAAGTTTACGATGGCATTACGATGATTATGTCTTAAATCGTCGTAATACTGATAATGCGGAGATAATCGGAGATGGAATCGAAAGGACTCCCGGAGGTCTAATATTACCCAAACCATAAAATTCCAAGGTTAGGGTAATATTCGACATCCGGGAATCCTTACGATCCCATCTCCGATTATCTCCGGTCATTTTCCGGTTATCCCATATTCGGTATTTTTATTATACAAATTAAGCAATTACAAAAAGTAAATTAATCAGATTAATCATCATCTTCGTCGAGTTCATCATCTTCATTGGGTTCATCATCTTCAGGTTCATCATCATCGTCACTCTCTTCAAACTCATCGGAATCACCTTCTTCTTCTGTGTCGTCAGGTAGATATTCAAGTTGCCTGTTTCGGGGATCAATTAGAAGAACGTTGTCCGTAATCTATGGTTTTGTAATGTGACGATAAGAATCTTGTTGCATTGGAAGATTGTCAACACCAACAATTTTACCCCTTAGAGCTATTTTAATAACCGATAACCATGTGGGCCCAGTGGTTCGAACTCGTGGATATGGAACGAACGTTAGTTGTTCTGCTTGTGATGCTAGGATAAATGGTTCAAACTTGTTGTATCGTCGTGATTTGTTGACGTCGACCACACCAAATTTGTTAATTCGCACCCCTCGACCGACTGTTAGATCGAACCAATCACATTTGAAGATAACGCATTTCATACTAACCAAGCCGGGGTACTCCACTTCAATTATTTCCTGCAACACCCCATAAAAATCTATTTCATCCCTAACACATACTTCGTAGTTGGTAGTTGCCCGACGAACGCCGTACTTGTATGTATGAAACACATAACCACATGTAAAATACATGGGTGCAGTCGTTATCTTCCCGAGGGGGCCTTGGAGTAACTCATGAAACCATATTGGATATGCCATGATCCACCTATAAAAGGCATATCGATAAGTGCGCATGTTAGATTGAGTATCGATCTAATTAAATGAAATATTGATAACTATATATATTAACTTACTTGCGTCTTCAACCACTTAGCAAAGTGACGATCTTTACGATCGTTTATTTCATCATCTGAAACGCCTTCAATGCATTCTCGTACTTGAGTAACAAATAAGTTGCAAAATACATATATATATATATACCTTTATTTATATTATAATCAATTATATAATAAACTATATATAATTGATTATTAATTAGTGGATAATTAAATAGTTACGTTACCTCTCGTAAGGACTCACTTCCTCGCAATTTAGGAGGATGTACGTATGTGCGTTGTGCCTATCACTCTCGTTAGACCACCAAACTTTCTTCAATTTTCCACTAAGATGACCGATTGGTGAGAAGATGTCTGGGACACCCTCTACTGCATAAGTTCTTCCCACACCACCATCATCATATCGTCGGGAGTCCGTTTGCGTGTGCGGACTTTTATAGCGAAATAGTATAAAGTGAAGTGTGAAGTTTCTTCTGCCAAACTTCCTGCAACAATTGATCATTCAACCCTTGCTAGATTTTTTGTCTTTCCCTTTAAATGTTTCATGAAGCGCTCGAATGGGTACATCCACCTAAACTGAACAGGCCCGCCTAGTTCTGCTTCATGAGGGAGATGAATGGGAAGATGTTCCATAACATCAAAAAACGTCGGGGGGAATATCTTCTCCAAATTGCACAACAATATTGGAATATTAGCAGCCAGCTGTGCAATTACATCTTCTGACAACGTCTGTGTACTAAGATCCTGGAAAAACGCTTTGATGCCTGCACAATCAAAATTATATATTGTAATATTTAAATATATATATATATATATATAATTATAATATCAACAATTTTATATGTGATGATACGATGTATCTTACCTCCAATTGCTTCATGAACATTTCCTGGAAGGAGTTCAGCAAATGCGAAATGAAGTAATCGTTGCATAAACACGTGGCAGTCATGACTCTTCATCCCTGAAAACTTTTGTCGTAACTGAAAAACCAGCATGTTTTTTGACCATGTTTCAGCAGAAACGCATCTGTCAGATCGAGGAAATAAGGACAAGATAACCTCCCATCCGTCGTCCAACCTGATAGCATTCCGTATGCAGGGAAGTCGCTTATTGTCCACATAAGCACCGCACGCATCGTAAAAAAAAAATTTCCTCTAACAGTCATATGTACGAACTCATGTATACCACAACTATTTCAACTCATGTATGAGAGGCTGCAAAAACACATCAAGTGACCTCTTTGGATGATTGGGATCAGGGACTAAAATATTCAGGAATAGAAATTCTCTTTGCATGCACATATCTGGGGGAAGGTTATAAGGCGTTACGATAACTGGCCACAAAGAATATTGCCTACCAGACATACCGAATGGACTAAATCCATCAGTGCAAAGACCAAGATACACATTTCGCTTAGATTTAGCAAAGTCTGGGTGTACCGTGTTAAAGTGTTCCCAAGCTTTTGCATCTGACGAGTGAGTCACTTCTCCTTCTCTCTGTGAATGTTCTGCATGCCACCTCATCGATGCAGCTGTCATTTCATATTGATACAATCGTTTCATCCTATCAGTTATAGGAAGATACCACATCCGTTGGTACGATATCTTACTACGCCCAGAAGTTTGCGGCCTAAATCTCGGTTTTTGGCAAAATCGACATTCCTGCAGCTTATCGTCATCTTTCCAAAAAAGCATACAATTGTCAACACATACATCTATCATCTCAGAAGGCAACCCAAGACTAAACACCAACTTATGTATCTCATAGTATGTTTCGGCAGCCAAATTATCCTCTAGCAAATACTCTTCAATAAGATCAGCCCAATCATCCATGCAAACCTCAGCTAAGTTATGATCAGTTTTAATTGTCATCATCCTAGCTGCTAATGACAATTGAGACTGACTTTCTCTACATCTATCGTAGAGTGGCTGATTTGCAACGTCTAGCATATAATAAAATCGCTTCGCATCTACGTTGGGTTCCTCAACACTATTATCAGCAGTTGTTTCATGAAATACATCAGTAACCATGTCATGCATCCTATCATGATCTTGACCCTGACCGTGTTGACCATGATGATGATAACTACTAGTACCCTGATCATTTGATTCATCAAAATCTACATGACCTTGATAATTACTACTACGATCAACTTGATTCCTTTCAAAACCCTCTCCATGTTGATATCAAACATAATATTGCGGCATAAACCCTCTATTTAGTAAATGTTTCCACACCGTCTCAATAAAAATATATCTCGTATTCTTGCATTTACGACAAAGACAGAACATCTTACCGCTTTTCAAGGTTGTTTGCATATTTCCGGCCTGATACATGAATATTTCAAGCCCCTCTTTGAATTATGTCATCAAAGCTCCCTCCGAATCATTTTGCGTATACATCCATCTTCGTAGATCATATATAGACATTTTATATAAACATATTTTATAATATTTTTTTTGTTATTAGTGTTTGTTTTTTTTTTTCCAACTTTCGTTTGACGTTAGGATGTATTTATAGAAAATTTTCAAAATTACCAACGGATTTACAACAAATTTACATCGGATTTACGACGTATATTTCGATGTAAATGATTAGGTGAACCTATTAAAAAACGTGTTCTACCTAAATGGAAACAATCGACGTGAAATCGTCGTTAATTTACATCAAATTCTGATCGTTGTAATATCGATGTAAAATTACATCGACTTTGCAACGTAATATGCGGAAGTCATATTCGTCGTAAAGCCGATGTAACGTTACATCGATATTAAAAATCGTCGTATAATCGTCGTAATGTCGTTGTCAAAGTACGACGATAAATATTTACGACGAATTTACATTGAATACATATTTCGTCGTAAGGCCGTCATAATGTCGATGTAAAGTTACATCGATTTAAAATCGTCGTAAATTTTCGTTGGAAATATGCAGTTTTCTTGTAGTGTTACCCTCCTTTCAAGGCAAAACTTTAGTGTGCGAATGTAAGGCCTAATTTTTTGAGTAAGCTTGGCAAAAAGCGTTGAGTTTAGGGCGACAAATATAGGTTTGCATGTAGATCTAGCCCAACATCAAGGACTAGACTAGGCTAGGCTAGCTAGGAAGGGAAATTTTGGGGTTTGGTACGAATGAAAGTGTATGATCAATGAGATTGTGGTGGAAAAGAAAAGTGAACGAAAAGGCAAAAAGGGGGATGCAATATTGTGAAGTGGTTGGTGCAAAGTTATAAGGTTAGCTCTTAGCATTAGATTTAGCCTCAAAGAGTTCAATGAAAAAGAAAGAATCCAAAAATTGGCTAAGATATCAAGGGATGAGAAATGAGGTAAAGGCAAGAAAAGGAAAGAAATGAAGAGCTAAGGAAACGACAAAGAGAAGCACCAAGCCACAAAGTTCAAAAAAGAAGAAGAAATCACCCGGGTGAGAAAAGATAAAGTGGAAGAAGAAGAAAAGTGTGTGGGACATGAAGGCAAAAAAGCCTTGTGAGAAAAGAGTAGCTTAGGTTTGGGGCTCCGTGGTTAGAGATGTTAGGGATAAAGACATCTTATAGGCATTGGGTAGATGCAAATTTATCCTTGTATGCATAGGTTGCTTTTTACTCTTAGCATTTTGCTAAAGCTTGCTCATTCATAGAGAAATCCTTTGCATTGGAGTAACCACATACATTTGAGATCATCTTAATCTCAAGACCTTTACCATAGCCAAATGAATTGACTTGTCTTGCATGAACATGATTCACTTGAACAGTTAAATGAATATCAAAGGATTGGATGATAGGAATGCTTGTGTAGGTTGAGACTTTGGCTTGATTCATGTAGGGATAGATATGGCTAGCTCTTTTTCAGTAGACTTGTTTGATCGCATCCTAGAGCTAACAACTTGGACATTGAGTTTGAATTGTTTTAATGATACTTGTGGATTTGAGCTCCCACTTTCAAACCCCTCTCCCTTCTTGTTCTTGTTTGTTTGCTTGAGGACAAACAAAAGAATAAGTTTGGGGGAGTTGATATTCTCATAATTTACTTGTTTTAACATGCATTTTATCTAGTGTTTTGAGTCACATGCATGCATAATCATAGTTTTCCTTAGTATTTTGGTCTTAATTAGAGTCTAGGTTGTTTGCATTAGGTTCTAGTGAGTCTTGCATAAATTGGAGTGTTCTTTAGGTACTTTGAGGCATTTTGGAAGTGATTGGGAGACCTTGGAACTAAGCACGTTCGACCATTGACTTGAAGAGGAGGCAAGAAGAAAAATGAGGTTTCTAGGCCACCGTACCGACCGGCCTCCAGCCGGTATTGCTTGGTCGGTACTCGGACAAGATTAAGTACCGACCCAAGTCCAACTCCGTGCCGATCAACAGCCATCCGGCACACGTCTTCATGACAATCTGTGCTGACCAGCCCTCTTCCTCGTACCGGTCCAATCCCATGAGGCATGCAGTTTCCAGAAGACATGTACCGACCATCGTCCAGCCGGCATCATCCAGTCGACACGCGGGCAGAGATCTGTACCGAGCCAAGCCTCATCCAATACCGGCCGGACTCCACTCGGCATCAACCTTCAGGACGAGCAATACCGACCGACCCCCAAGCGGCACTACCTGGTCAATATCAAAACAGCAGCGGGTACCGACCTAAGGCGTTTTCCCGTACCGGCCCGATCCCATGCGGCATGCATCTTCAGAACGACACGTACCGGCCCAGCTCTCTCTTTCGTGCCAACCAAAGGACACTCGGCATTAATCATCAAGACCAGCATACCGACCTGTCCTTAGGCGGTACTACTTGCTCGGTATCAGCACATGAACAAGTGCCGACCAAAGACATTATATGTGCCGATCCGACGTCGTCCGGTACCGAGAAGCGTCCATACCGACCCGACTCAAAGCGGTATCATCCGACCGGCACTAAGAAGGAGCTGTACCGACCCACTCATACCGACCCAAGCTTGGTCGGTACACCACCTCGACCCAGACCCGACCGGGCCCACTTTGCACTATAAATATTTTTAGACCTAATTTTTCTTGATCTAACTTTTACTCTTGCTAAAAACCTCCCTTTTAGGGTTCTAAGTGTTCTAAGTGTTTGTAAAATATATCTTCCTTTTATTTTATGCAATTTAAGCTTTGTTTCTTTAATCTCCATCATCTATCTCTTCTTTCTTAATCATCTAATCATCTAACCATGAGATTTAACATCTTCTTCATGGAATTTGTTGGGTTTTTCATGGTTAGTGAGTAGTCTTCTAGGGTCTTGGGATGAGGTAGATTTAGGGTGATCAAATGGATTATCTATGATGTTTAGGGCTTAAGTTTATTGATTTCTCTTCTCTCTAAGTGATCTTAATGCTAGATTGAGCTTGAGAGAGTCAATCTAGATCTTTGGTAATTTCACACCCACAAGGTGTTTGATGAAATTCCCCAAAGAACTTAGTGAGAGATAAACATGCTTAGCCTATGAGAGTAGTTGTTTAAGGTGTTTATTGGTTGATTTGAATATTGATTTTAATGCTTGCTAATCATTTCATCACAAATGAGAGTTTGATCTTGATTTAGTGATTAGTGCCTTGAGAGAAGATTAGTCATAATTAGTGATCATAACCTAGGGATTAGTATTGTGTGTGTCTTTGAGCATCATAGATTAGACATAAGATCACTGTAATTATAACGTCCGCATTCCGGAAGAATTGATTATTGGGGGAAAATAATTAATTCGGGTTTGTTCCGGGGGTAGTATCGATCGATACTGGCCTGTATCGATCGATACCAGTCGGGGTTTCTTTATTGTCTTCTTCCTCTTCTCTTCTTACGGTTGAGAAAACCATTCTTTTGGGAAAACTCAGAATTTGGTCGAGAGAGAGAGAGAGAGAGAGAGAGAGAGAGAGAGAGAGAGAGAGAGAGAGAGAGAGAGAGAGAGAGAGAGAGAGAGAGAGAGAGAGAAAGAGAGAGAGAGAGAGAGAGAGAGAGAGGGAAAGAAAGAGCTTGGTGAAGCTTGGATCTTGCGAGATCAAAAGAGTTGGAGCTTGGAGAGAAGCTTGAAGAAGAGGTTGGAAGAGCGTGGTTTTGGCGTGAGCTAAGGGGGAAGAGAGGGAGGTCTTCTAGAGCTAGATCCATCCTATCTAAGGTAAAGATAAGGCGTGATCGTGGGATCGAGGCAGTGAAGAGGGGATGACTAGGACTCGGGGTTTTTGTTGTTTTTGTTGTTGCTTTTGCTGTTATAGAACTGTTAGCTTGTGTAAGCTGTAGAACTTGTTTTTGTGTTGGTTAATAAAAATAAAAATAAAATAAAAAAGGGAGCGGTCGTTTCAGTTTGGTATCAGAGCCCATACGGTTCTAGGAGCCTAGGTGGTTCTAGAATAAATTGGGTGTTGTGTGGGGGTCTTAGAATCATCCTCTTTGAGCCTTGCAAGATTCCACGGTGAGTATCTTTATTGTGATGATTATTTTTAGTTTTCTTAACTTGTGCTTCTGCACGTATGCAGATGGCTAGAGGGCGTGGTAGAGGTCGTGGCCGTGGTAGGGGTCGTGGCCGTGTGCCGGGGGAGCAGGTCGAGGAGTCGCGTGCGAGTCAGGTTGGGTCTGAGGGCATGGCCGGTGTGAGTGCCGTTGGGGCTGGCGTGAGCGCCAGTGTGGCTGTTGTTCCAGCGGGTGCTGCGGGTGTAGCAGCGGGTGATGCTCGGGCCCGAGATGATCGCATAGCGGATCTTTTGACGAGGTTGTTGGAGCGGTTACCAGAGAGGGTACCGGCTCAGGCTCCTGTGGTTCCGGTAGTTGTGGAGGCTCAGCCTCAGGTGGCACCTGTGGTTGCTGAGGAACTCCCATCCTACCTTAGGATGATGGAGCAGATGCAGAGGATTGGCACGGGGTTCTTCTCTGGAGGTGCTAATCCTGAGGACGCTGATGCGTGGCTGAGGAGGGTAGAGAGGAATTTCCTCTCGAGTAGGTGTCTCGCGGGATACCAAGTGGACATCGCGGTCCATTATCTGGAGGGTGATGCGCATCTCTGGTGGAGGGGTGTGGCAGCACGGAGAGTTCAGGCCGCGATGGCTTGGGCGGATTTTGTGGAGGAGTTTAACTCCAAGTACTTCCCTCAGGAGGCGTTCAACCGGTTAGAGTCGAGGCTTGCGAGTTTGACTCAGGGAGATCGGTCGGTACGCGAGTATGAGGTGGAGTTCAACCGGCTCGGGTCTTATGCTAGACGAGCGGTTGAGAGTGAGTCGGCCCGTGTGCAGAGATTTCTGATGGGTCTTCGGGTTGACTTGAGGAACCATTGCATGGTGAGGGCTTTTTGCACGGTTGATGAGTTGGTTAAGACTGCAGCTTTGCTTGAGGAGGGTCTGAAAGACGAGGTGGTAGCGGTTACACCGAGTTTTCAGGCGAGACCTGTGCAGCAGCAGTCTGGTCCGAGCAGAGGCGGTAAGCCGATGCAAGGACAGAAGCGGAAGCGGGAGAGCGCTTCGAGAGGTAGTCGGGGTGGTCTGGGTTGCTTTGGATGTGGGAGCATGGATCACTGAGTGGCGAGCTGTCCTCAAAAGGGCGGAGTGCGAGTGGATCCTCGAGTGTGCTATCACTGCAAGGAGGCGGGGCAAATCAGGCCTCAGTGTCCCCAGTTGCGGCAGAGTGAGACCACGGTGGTGCAGCCCATCATGCAGGTGGCAGCAGCGCCTCGAGTGTACTCCATCACCGAGTCCGGAGAGCCGAGTTCCAGGCCGATCACATGTATTTTTCTTAGACTCATCTAAGTTTAATTCTGTGTTGGGGAATGTCGTGCTTGTCGGGGCGTTAAGGTTCTCGGCACATGTATATGTGCAGGGACCTTGTGTGTTGGGGGTGTAGAGTGTCATGTGCTGTTTGACACGGGAGCATCGCATTGCTTCGTTTCCCCAGAGTTGGCCAAGAAGGCTAATCTTCGAAGCGAGCCCGGTGTAAGTTTGGGTTTCGTGGAGGTTGTCGGAGGGAAGCTCCTGAGAATTCACGGTCGGGTGCGAGACGTGGATGTTCAGGTAGCAGGAGAGTCCATGCCTGCCGATTTGATTATCTGCTCAGTGGAGCTGTACGATGTCATCTTGGGCATGGATTGGCTCGGGAAGTTCAGAGTGCATCTGGACTGTCACCGAGGGCGAGTCGAGTTCGACCGAGGGAAAGGGAAGTTGGTGTATCAGGGTGTGAGACCGACTTCCGGGAGTCTCGTGATCTCGGTTGTGCACGCGGAGCGTCTGATCGAGAGGGGTTGCGAGGCGTATTTGGCTACCATTTCCTTGCCGGAGGCCGTCAGAGAGGCTAGGGTTCAGGATATTCGTGTGGTTCGTGAGTTCCAGGATGTGTTCCAGTCATTGCAGGGGTTGCCACCGTCTAGGTCGGATCCTTTCACGGTCGAGTTGGAACCAGGGACGGCACTGATATCCAGGGCTCCTTATAGGATGGCTCCAGCAGAGTGGCAGAGCTGAAGAAGCAGCTGGCGGAATTGTTGAGCAAGGGGTTTATTCGCCCGAGTTCTTCACCGTGGGGAGCACCGGTGTTGTTCGTGAAGAAGAAGGACGGGAGTTTTCGGTTGTGTATTGACTACCGGGGACTTAACCGAGTCACAGTGAAGAACAGGTATCCTCTTCCTCGGATTGATGAGTTGTTGGATCAGTTGAGAGGGGCTACTTGGTTCTCCAAGATTGACTTGGCGTCGGGATATCATCAGATTCCCATTGATGAGGTAGATATCCAGAAGACGGCTTTCAGATCTCGTTATGGCCACTACGAGTTTGTGGTGATGCCATTTGGGTTGACAAATGCACCGGCTGCCTTTATGAGATTGATGAACAGCGTTTTCCAGGATTATTTAGATGAGTTCGTGATCATTTTTATCGATGATATCTTGGTGTATTCGAGGAGCCGGGAGGAGCATGAGGTGCATCTACGTGTGGTTCTTTCGAAGTTGCGGGAACAAAAGTTATTTGCTAAGTTGAGCAAGTGTAGCTTCTGGCAGCGGGAGATCGGTTTTCAGGGTCACATTGTCTATGCGGAGGGAGTGTCGGTAGATCCGGAGAAGATCCAGGCCATTAGTACTTAGCCGAGGTCGAGGAATGCTACTGAGATTCAGAGTTTTCTCGGGTTGGCAGGGTATTATCGGCGGTTTGTCAAGGGTTTCGCAAGTCTGGCCAAGTCTATGACGAAGCTGACGGGAAAGGATGCTCCTTTCGTGTGGTCCTCGGTGTGTGAGGCGAGTTTCGCGGAACTGAAGGCCATGTTGACTAGTACTCCAGTATTGGCGTTGCCTGAGTCGGGCGAGCCTTACGTGGTGTACACCGATGCGTCGGGAGTGGGTCTTGGCTGTGTGTTGATGCAGCGGGGGAAGGTTATTGCCTATGCTTCGCGGCAGCTGCGGAAGCATGAGGGCAACTACCCTACCCATGACCTGGAGATGGCTGCAGTAGTTTTCGCTTTAAAGATTTGGAGATCTTATCTTTGTGGCGGAAAGGTGCAGGTGTTCACAGATCATAAGAGCTTGAAGTACATTTTCACTCAGCCTGAGTTGAATTTGAGGCAGAGGCGCTGGATGGAGCTAGTGGCCGATTATGATCTGGAGATAGCTTACCATCCTGGTAAGGCTAATCTGGTTGCGGATGCGTTGAGTCGGAAGCGGGTGGCTTTGGCTCGGGAGCTCGAGGTTGAGTCTTTGGTGAGCGAGATTAGCACATTGCGCTTATGTGTTGTATCTCAGGAACCTTTGGGCTTAGAGGCGGCTAACCAGGCGGATCTTTTGAGCAGAGTTCGGTTGGCTCACGAAAAAGATGAGGTTTTGGTTAAGGCTTCGAGAGCGGAGGGTTCTGAGTATCAGGTATCTGCGAACGGCACTATCCTTGTTAGTGGGAGGGTATGCGTACCTTTTGATTAGGATTTGCGGCGAGAGATCCTGAGTGAGGCTCATTCGAGTATGTTCTCGATTCATCCAGGAGCGACTAAGATGTACCGCGATCTCAAGCGCTATTATCATTGGGTCGGGATGAAGAAGGATGTTGCTAACTGGGTTGCGGCGTGCAACGTGTGCCAGTTAGTGAAGGCGGAGCATCAGGTCCCGAGTGGTTTGTTGCGGAGTTTACCCATTCCAGAGTGGAAGTGGGATATGATCACGATGGATTTCGTGGTGGGTTTACCAGTTTCTCGGACCAAGGATGCTGTTTGGGTCATCGTTGACCGATTGACCAAGTGTGCGCATTTTCTGGCCATTAAGAAGACCGATGGGGCAGCGGTTTTGGCTAGGAAGTACGTGCAGGAGATTGTGAGACTGTATGGAGTACCGGTGAGCATTGTCTCGGACCGGGATCCTAAGTTCACATCGGAGTTCTAGAATACGTTTCAGGCGGAGATGGGCACGAAAGTGCACTTGAGCACGGCGTATCATCCTCAGACAGATGGGCAGTCCGAGAGGACCATCCAGACTCTGGAGGATTTGTTGAGAATGTGCGTGTTGGATTGGGGTGGTCACTGGGTGGATCACTTGAGCTTGGTAGAGTTTGCGTATAACAATAGCTACCAGGCGAGTATTGGGATGGCTCCATACGAGGCTCTGTATGGGAGGCCATGTCGTACCCCCTTGTATTGGACACAAGTGGGGGAGAGGAGCACTTTGGGTGCAAGTTTTGTTCAGGAAACCACGGAAAAGATCCGGGTTTTGAAGCTGAACATGAAAGAGGCCCAGGATCGGCAAAAGAGTTATGCCGATAAGAGGCGGAAAGAGCTTATGTTTGAGGCGGGAGATAGCGTGTATCTCAAGATGGCCTTACTGAGAGGTCCGAACAGGTCCATTACTGCGACTAAGTTGAGTCCGAGGTATATGGGGCCGTTCCGGATTGTAGAGCGTGTTGGACCGGGTAGCGTATCGGTTGGAGTTACCCGCGGTTATGCAAGCATTTCATAAGGTCTTCCATGTGTCGATGCTGAAGAAGTGTTTGCATAGGGGTGACTAGGTATTGGCTGAGATTCCGTCAGATCTCCAGCCCAATATGACCGTTGAGGCGAGACCTTTGAGAGTTCTCGAGAGGAGGGTCAAGGAGCTTTGTCGGAAGAAGATTCCGATGATGCGAGTTCTGTGGGACTGTGACGGGGTGCAGGAGGAAACTTGGGAGCCAGAGGCTAGGATGGAAGCGAGGTTCCGGAAGTGGTTCCAGAAGCAAGCTGCGGCTTGAGTTCCATCGAGAGGTTCCAGTTTGGGTTGTAGCAGTATGCCTTGTGTGTTTCATTTTGTATTTCCGTTGTGTGGAACGATGTTACATTATGATGTATAATAAGATGGATGTTCTTATTGCTGTTGTGAGAGTTGCGTGTTTCAGTTAAGCTTGTTCGGAAAAACGAGTCAAGTGACGGGACCGGGTTATTTCACTTAGCGGTTCTGTGTGGTGGGTCGGATTGCAGGCGTATGGTACTTGTTTGTTTTATTACGTTTGTATTGATGACCTACTGCAGAGAGTTGTTGGGTGTTAGAGTTAGCCTAGTCATAGTTGTCTTGACAAGTTTCTCTAAAGCGAGCCGACACTGGAGGGTGCGCAAGGGCGGTGCGATGGCCTGGTTATTGGTTATGCACGGCAGATATTCCGGGTACGGAATATGGGTGATGCCGGTGTTGCCTTGCGAGGATTTACACGGATCACGGGAGGTAGTTCAGTCGAGATGCTTATAGATGTGTGACTTATTGCTCGTAGAGAGGACTAGTTCCTCTGGTGCCGATAGCTCGCAGGACTGTGTGTCTTGAGAGTGTGGTTGGCGATGTACCCAGGCTCGGAAGGTTTATAGCCTAGAGTGATACGTGATACCGTGGATTCGTAAGGAGTATATCCTAGACGTAGGATATATTACCTAGAATTGAGTGGTATGGGGTATCGAGACTCTTGCAGGTTATATTACCGAGTGGAGTGGTATGGCATATACCCAGAACTCGGAGATGCTACGGTGTCTTGGGTGTTGTGGTATGGTTGATACCTTGCGAGGTATGGTGAATATCCTGCGGGATATGGCAGATGCTCGGAACTCGGAGATGCTGCGGTGTCTTGAGTGATGGGGTTTGGCTTGTGTTTGAGCAATAAGTACATATGATGCCGCGGTGTCATAAGCATAGGAGTTGAGTGGGAAACCTCGGAGGTTGGTATTGGACCTCGTATGAGTGTTGAGATGGCCGGGTTGGCCAAGGTTTATGTAATCATTGCGACGGTTAAGGTTCATTGGGAGATGAACGGTAATGAAGATTCGAGGTCGAATCTATGTTAGTGGGGGAGAATTGTAACGCCCGCGTTCCGGAAGAATTGATTATTGGGGGAAAATAATTAATTCGGGTTTGTTCCGGGGGTAGTATCGATCGATACTGGCCTGTATCGATCGATACCAGTCGGGGTTTCCTTATTGTCTTCTTCCTCTTCTCTTCTTACGGTTGAGAAAACCATTCTTTTGGGAAAACTCAGAATTTGGTCGAGAGAGAGAGAGAGAGAGAGAGAGAGAGAGAGGGAGAGGAAGGGAAAGAAAGAGCTTGGTGAAGCTTGGATCTTGCGAGATCAAAAGAGTTGGAGCTTGGAGAGAAGCTTGAAGAAGAGGTTGGAAGAGCGTGGTTTTGGCGTGAGCTAAGGGGGAAGAGAGGGAGGTCTTCTAGAGCTAGATCCATCCTATCTAAGGTAAAGATAAGGCGTGATCGTGGAATCGAGGCAGTGAAGAGGAGATGACTAGGACTCGGGGTTTTTGTTGTTTTTGTTGTTGCTTTTGCTGTTATAGAATTATTAGCTTGTGTAAGCTGTAGAACTTGTTTTTGTGTTGTTTAATAAAAAAAAAAAAAAAAAAAGGGAGCGGTCGTTTCAGTAATACCATAACCTCATCCTTGGATTCGCCATTTTATTGTGTTTAGTCTCGTTTAGTATTGTTAGCTCTTGTGTATTGTTTTTAATTTGAATTAGTTTGTTAGATTAAACATAAAACCACTTTGTCTAGCTTGAATTAAGTAGTTCTATGCATTCTTAGTGATTGAAACATCAAACCCATTTGGATTAATATTTAAGTTCTGCAATGATATGAGTAGGCTTGAGTCATTGATACGAAAATATCTACTATCAAATAGCATGCATAGTTTATTCCGCTTGAGATATATATTTTCTTATCTTTTCAATGGACATGGTGCACCAGACTTAGTCTTTTTTGTTCCTGTCACATGTGAAAAACACATGGTTAATGTTATATTCATAAAACTCTCACATGAGTAATTTTGAGTTATTTTCAAAGTATGAGAATTTGATTTTTCTTAAGATTATTCCATAATTCTTAAGATTATAGACGACATATCTCCCTCCGGTCTCGATTAGGTATATTAGGAGATAATGTCATATATTATTGTATAGGCATATTTCCTTATTTTGGAGTTTTGTGTATATTATAGGTTTAGGGTATTTTATCGAGCCTCCTATATATATGAGGGAGAACACCTATTGTACATTTTGAGAGATAATAAAATAATTGTTCTCCATATCTTTCTGATTGATTCTTAAGGAGAACAATTATTTTATTATCTCTCATCATCTCCATGTTGTGGTGTGGATTTTTTTCCGATCAATTTTTCATTCGTTGAAAGTTGTTTCAGGTTTGTGTTCTGAGTTTGATAATTTTGACCAAGTTTCATTGGTTTGACCAAGGCATCATGAGATTATTTGCTTTGAGGTGTTTGTTGATTTCTAATAATGAAGAAGATGGGTTTAGTGAAAGAAAGATATGCAAAAAGCATTCTTCGGACAAAACATGTTCGACGGCTGATTCATTAGCATATATCTTCACTAAAGCGTTTGATGAACGTCATTTTCAAGCAATTTTGTCCAAATTGGGTATTCGAAATCTCCATGCTCCAACTTGAAAGAGAGGTATTAGGAAATAATATCATAATTGTTTAGGCATATTTTTCTTATTTTGGGGTTTTGGATATATTCTAGGTTTGTGGTATCTTTATAATTGAGCCTCCTATATATATATATGAGGAAGAACACTTATTGTACATTTTGAGAGATAATAAAATAATTATTTTGAGATCTTTTAAGGTACTATGTCAATTGTTGTAAGGATTTCGTAAACTGCTGCTTCTTGTTTGAACACCATCCAAACAAAAAGTGGTTTTACTTGTTCGAGGTATTTGGGCCAACGCAAACTCAAGATCAAATATCTATAAGATCGGTCCATGAGACCAACAATTAAATTAAGTAACATCGTTAAAAAAGTTCACTCAAGTTAATCACACGTAGCGTTAAAAAATCTGCTTAAATTAAAGAATGAAATTTAACCCAATCACATTCTCATTTTTGTTTTGTATTGGATTACATTTAGTTTAAAAATGGTAATCACGGTCGAAAACTTTGTCTACTCTATGAGTCTATGGTTTAGTACCTTATTTTAGTTTTAGACCCTGACAATTCCACGGTTTAAACTTACCTGTCCTATACTAGACATAAATCCAATCTCTAGTGTTGTATTTTTGGGTAGAATCAACTTTGCCACCAAATAATAAAGTACTTATGGTCACCAGCACCTTGGCTACAAGCCTACAATTAGTCAGTTTTGGCTCTATTTAACTACATCCTAAGTAAAACACCGTTGATAGAGTATACTCGTGTCAATTGGTCACCGAATCATACATAGATAGTGGAATGTATTGACAAAAGTGAATAAATTAGTTAATTTGTAAAAATAAAAATAAAATCAAATGTTGGAGAGCACTTATTTTTGTTACAAGCACCTAAATTGTACTGTATTTCATAAAGTCTTTAAAATCCGCGACTCTTTACAAGCAAGAAAAGGTAAGTTGATAAACAGCAACGACAGATCAAAGAGAGAGAAAGATAGAAAAAAAAAAAAAACAGAGATTTTTTTTTTTTCAAACTGAGGAAGTCATGGGGATAATAAGTTCAGGTATCTTCTTGTTTGATATGTGTTCTTGATCTCACTAAATCTTTTTCTTCATCTGTAACATTTTTTTGGGTTAAACCCTTTCTAAAAAAAAAAAACAATTTTTTGGGCTTCTTTGGTTAACTTCAATCTCTTTTTGTTTGCTACCTACCCGGATCTGATCTCTAATGGAGCTTTGTTGAAATCGCAAAGGAAGCTAGTTTTTTTTTCTTTTTTTGTGTGTAAATCTTAGTTTAGCTTCAGCTTTGGAATTGAGTGAGGTAGATAAAAGTTGAAGTTAGTACGGTCATCAAAAGGCAAGATTTTCTTGAAATAATTGTTGGAATATATTGCAACAAGAAGAAAATAAAATTAGTCAATTTATTAAGGTTGCGTGGTGATTTAGATTAGTTTCACCAAACTTTTCGAAATGTTTCTTGGATTAGTTTCACATATTCATTTATTATATTTTCCATTCTTTACTTTAGGTAGCTTTGGTATGATATAATCTGTGAAATGTGTAAGATTTTAGTCAGAAATCTAAGAAAAATAAGTTTTTTCATGTTTTTGCAGGTTTTATCTGAAGCAGCACAGTGGAATAAGTATAGAACTTTAATCTCTGGCAATATCGGATAAATGTCATTCCGAAGTATTGTTCGCGATGTTAGAGATAGTATAGGAAGCTTTTCAAGACGTAGTTTCGAAGTGAGATTGTCTAGGACTCATCATCACAAAAGTGAATCTCACGGTGCATTGCTTGCGACACATAATCAAGATCCTGTAATAATCCAGAACATTCGTTGGGCTAATTTGCCACCTGAGCTGCTAGGGGATGTGATGAAAAGATTGGATGAAAGCGAGAGCACGTGGCCTGCTCGTAAGCAGGTTGTTGCTTGTGCTGCCGTCTGCAGGTCATGGAGGAAAATGTGCAAAGATATTGTCAAAAGTCCTGAGTTCTCGGGGAAACTCACATTTCCGGTTTCCTTGAAACAGGTGCGCGCGGTTTTGTTATTTGTCTTCTCTAATACTTCTTTCGGACATCTATGTTTCGGAAATTCTAACAACGGATTGATGGTGCAGCCCGGGCCTAGGGACGGAACCATACAATGCTTCATCAAAAGGGACAAGTCTAAACTGACTTACCACCTTTTCCTTTCCCTTAGTCCTGGTAAGTCAGTCTTTGTCGATTTTACCAAAACTCTGCTGGATCAATTGAATGAAAAATGTAGAACCTCTATACATCTTCGGTATGTTTAAATTTTCTACTTACGTAGCGAAATCTTGAAAATAACAGGATTCAAAAATTCTCATCTACTTAGTTTTGATTATTGATTTTCTAGTGGCTTATTTTATTAACCTTTGTTCTATTTGTACAGCCTTACTCGTTGAAGATGGAAAGTTTCTACTCTCGGCAAAGCGCACACAGAGAATTACATACACAGAGTATGTGATATCGATGGATGCAGATAACATTTCAAGATCAAGCAGTACTTACATTGGCAAGATGAGGTAAGAAGAAGATTAAGAATTAAACAAATCCTTCCACCCATGATTGAGCGTTTGATTAATTCTGACAGACATTGTTTTACTTCGATTTTCAGGTCTAATTTTCTGGGAACCAAATTCATAATATACGATACCGCTCCTGCGCACAACAGTTGCCAAATATTGTCCCCACCAAACCGGAGTCGTAGGTTCAACTCCAAGAAAGTCTCTCCCAAACTCCCCTCTGGATATTACAACATCGCTCAAGTTACATACGAGCTGAACATGCTTGGACCCCGTGGACCTCGCCGGATGCACTGCACTATGCACTCTATTCCCGCCTCGGCTCTAAAACCCGACGGTACCGTCCCTGGCCAACTTGAGCTTCTGCAACATTCCCTTGATGAATCTTTCCGCAGCATCGGCTCCTCAAAGATAATCGACCACTCCGGGGATTTCAGCAGCGCCCAGTTCTCTGACATTGTTGGACCTCAGGGTGAAGAAGAGAACCAAGGAAAGGAACGACCTTTGGTGCTGAGAAATAAACCGCCGAGGTGGCACGGACAATTGCAACGCTGGTGCCTTAACTTCAGAGGGAGAGTGACGGTTGCTTCGGTTAAGAATTTCCAATTGTTAGACGCTGCAACGGTCCAGCCGGACGCTGCAACGGTCCAGCCGGACGCTGCAACGGTCCAGCCGGACGCTGCAACGGTCCAGCCGGACGCTGCAACGGTCCAGCCCGGCGCTGCAACGGTTCAGGCGCCCAGTGGTGGTATTGGAACATTGACCAGGGCGGCATCGTTGCAGCCGCATTCAGGGCGATCAGACCATGATAAGATAATATTGCAGTTTGGAAAAGTAGGCAAGGATATGTTCACCATGGACTATCGCTATCCTCTCTCTGCCTTTCAAGCCTTTGCCATTTGCTTGAGCAGCTTCGACACTAAATTGGCATGTGAATAAAAATAGAAAGACCAATGGTTCACACAGAAGATGGGGTTAGATTAAATAGTAACGGTCAGGGTTTATACCAATTATGGTCCCGATATTTAGTTTTCGTTTATCAGTCACTTGTTTTTTTTTTTTTTTCGTGTTCGGTGTGCTAGTGAATTGGAACATTGTAGTTATTATCTTCGATAAGAACAGGTCAAAAATAGTTTTGAGAACATAATCTTCCAAAATTAGTCATCGAGTAAAAGAAGACTCTAAATCACTTTAGAGTCAAGGAACAAAATGAAAGTGTACACACTTGAGTCAACTAAATGACTCAATATGACTAGAAAATTAGTCATATAGAGATTGCTATTAACCCTTCTGTTTTTGAAAAATCGCGTTTGTAAGACCTAACCTTTCTTCTTGTTAGAAGCCGTTAGATTATGAAATATTTGTGGAATAATTGCACCAGGTAAAACTTATTTTAACTTTCTTCAGTTTTTAGACATTTAATTTGCTTTATCTGATTTTTTTTTTGTCATTTTTGGTTTGTGACCATTTTACTCTTGCCCTTATTTCGTCGTCTATCGTACACAAACGGACGCGCTGTAATATAGTAGGGGAAAATTCAGAAAAACTGGATGTGTATAGTAACAAAGTGCTACTTCTCAAAATATTGTTTTAAAAGTGTAAATCCAACTGAAAATACAAATAAATGACGAGGGATGCCAAACTCCCAATAATTGTTAGTGAAAAGTTTTTTTATAAAGAGCGCTTTGCACTGTTATAACAATTTTGTCTAATACAGTACGGTTTGTTACATTTAGGTAAGGTACACAGAAAGTAACATGGAGTAATATTGTCATTTCATTGGAAAAAGTGCAAATTTTTTTAACATTTTTGCTTTAGAAAACTAATAAAAGTTAAAACGTGCCTATATATATGCAAATATATCTTTGATAAATAAGCAACAAACAAAAGAACAAAATTTACTAGTACAAAATTGGAAATCAAACAACAAAAGCATTTTCACAATGATAAGTCGAAGAGAGACAATATACCAAAATACAAAATGAGTGAAATTAAAACGACACAACATCGATTTTTTAATTTTATTTTTTAACATGGCATCTTTGTCATCGCTTAAATTCTTTTATAGTTAATTTTTGTATATGTAAACTAGATTTTGTTGTTTTTTTTTTAACAAATTTAAGCGATGATGTATACAAGTAGTTCATATATGTAATTTCACAAATAAACTTTCATGGCAGAATTATAGAATAGGCTGAATGCTAGAGTAGGTTGTTTCCCTCTTTAAGATGTAAGTTATGTAACTCTTTTGAGTGCACATCCACGTTATTACATACACTAAGTTAATGTATTATATGGTCTAGCGGATACTTGTTAACAAAACTTCATCACAAACAATAAAAATTAACAACTAATGGTAAAATTAAAACTTTATTGCTAGTTGTGCAACAATGGTAAATTTGTTCATAATATATCTTTCTTCAACAAATTTTTAATAATAATAGAATACTATTTAAAAATAGTTCCCAAAATATTTTCATCCCTCCATTTATTTTAGAAATATTTACTTTATTTAAATGTAACCAATAAACTGCACTTAAGGGGTTTAAAAGCAAAGGTGAAATTAAACTTACTAAAAATAGGCGAAAAGAATAAAGACTAATCGCTCTGCTCCTTATTATATCATTCTCCCTTGTCTTTGATTCTCATCACCACTTTCTTTCTAGGAAAGGTTATCTCCTTAAACAAATTTTTATATTTGAATAAAACCAAATATTTTTTAAGATGCCAGAAACGGATTTATCGTTTGGAAGGTCATTACTGAGTTTGCGTCGGGACCAAGTGCACTTGATGGACCCAACGGCCGTCCCCGCGCCTCTGAGCATGGAGGTAGAGTTAGATTCTTTTCAACGACAAGTTGCTGAGAAATTTATCGACCTCAACGCATCCGCGAATGACGATGAGCTCCTTTCACTTGAATGGATAGGAAAACTTCTTGATTCCTTTCTTTGTTGCCAAGAAGAATTTCGAGTTATTATATTTAACCACAAGTCTCAGCTTCTTAAACAACCAATGGACCGTTTGATAGAAGATTATTTTGAGAGGAGCGTCAAAGCTCTTGATGTATGCAATGCGATCCGTGATGGGATCGAGCAAATTCGACAGTGGCAGAAATTGATTGAAATCATAATGTCCGCTTTGGACACGGACCAAAGACAACATCTTGGTGAAGGAGAAATCCACCGCGCAAAGAAAGCTTTGGTTGATTTGGCTATCGGAATGTTAGACGAAAAAGACTCTTCCAACAAATTGGCCCATCGTCATCGTTCTTTTACACGCAACAAAGACCATAATCAACACATTGGCTATTTCAGGTCACTTTCATGGAGCGTTTCTCGGTCGTGGTCAGCAACGAAGCAGTTACAAGGCATTGGAAATAACTTAGCAACGCCTCGAGCCAGCGATGTCATGGCAACTAACGGCCTAGCTCTCACGGTCTACACAATGACATCAATATTGCTATTTGTGATGTGGGTTCTCGTCGCGGCCATACCTTGCCAAGACCGTGGTTTACAAGTTAATTTCTATTTTCCAAGGCATTTCCAATGGGCAGTACCAGTTATGTCCCTGTACGATAAAATCATGGAGGAATCAAAGAAACGAGACAAGAAAAACGCTTGTGGACTTCTTAGCGAGATTGATCAAATCGAGAAAAGCTCGAGGATGTTAAGTGAATTGATTGATTCAGAAAATTTCTCATTGTTAGATGAGAAAGGGTTAGAGGTGAAGGAAAGAGTGCAAGAGTTGATGCATGTATGTAAAGCTGTGAAAGAGGGTTTGGAACCATTTGAAAGGAAAGTGAGAAATGTCTTCCATCGGATTGTTCGTAGCCGCACTGAAGCTCTGGATTCACTTGGAAAGGTACATAATCAAGAATAGGAAAAATTTAAATATGTTTTCATCCGGGAAGTTTCAGATTCCGTTATGAGAAAATATTGGGCAAAGGAAGACTTAATATTTTTAGATTTTCGTATTTATCACTAAAAATGTGTAAATACACTTACAATGATGTATTTAAATCTTAACCTTTGTGGTATGTGATGATGTTGATGTTACTCGGAGACACTTTACACACGGCCACCAAAACTACTCTCTTTCCGGAGTAATAATGAAAACTCAAAGTTTTACTATTTTTTTTGCTAAATGGTAAATATTTCATTGAAAAATGAAAACTCAATGTGTTAACAAATTGTTCAACCTAAAGATTGGCCCCATGCCAAAAAAAGAATAAAAAAAATATGGAAACAAATTCAATCGGTACGTATGTCGACACCGTAGCTAAGAAGCAATTGGTATCGACTAGTAGCGATAAACAAGCATTTGCAATAAACAAGCACTTAATCCTAAAAGAAAAACAAAGACAAGGAAACACAATAACAAAAATTCAACAGACAACATCGAAAGGCTAAGAAAATGGCTTGCGAGACAAGAAAAGAACACCGAACCAAAACCAGACAAGAAAGCAGCAGTCACACGCCAAAAACGCAGACCAACCCGTTATTGTCGCAGCTCCGAAAAACTAGAGTTCTCATCCTTGGTGCCACTAGCATCATCCAAAGGCCATACCCAAACCTCATGAGTGAGATGTATACAGCTTCTCCGAGAACTAAAGGGATCTCCGGGATCCGTAACGGACTAGCTTGCATCAGTCGATAAGGGAGTCCGAGCGGGCAATCGAAGAGTCACCTCCGACCGCCATTCCCAAGAAAATGAATCTCCTTAGGAACCAGCTCCCACAGCTACAAGCTAGCCGCCACAACAAACTGTTGCCTCAACAATCACGTCTCACTCCACCATCTACACCGGACCTAGCCCGGAGCCAACACGAGCCGAGACCAAATACACTATCGTGAACACGCACCTTTGTGAAACTCAGGCCACGCTGATGACGAAGATGGCAACGAAGCTAAACCGCCGATACGAACCAAGCGAAACATCCGTCGAGCCACCCGCCTAGAGCCACCTATGAGAGACACCTCCAGTGGAGTCGCACCCGCCAAGAGAACGAGAGCCACCACTCTGTGGCAAGCCACCAGACACGAGCCAGCATTGACAACACAAGCAGAGATCGGACCCGTCCTCGAGGTCCAAAAGCGCCGCCGCCGGAGCCAAAGAGGCTAGATCTACTTTCACCACCTCTCTGCCGCCTCGTGAAGACCGAAGCTTGAGAGAGACCTTGCTCGGGGAGAGAGTTGAAAAAGTCTTACTATTAATAAAACCTAAAAAACCAACGTCAATAGTAGACAAACATGTATCACTCATGCGCCCTTAAATGTTTCTCTCAAAAAGAAAAAACCTAGAATCATCGATTACGACTGGACGAATCTGCCACTACGGAATCATCGCCGCCTGCTCTCTTCTACGGCAAGCCACCAACCCAACCTTCATTTTTCATCGTCAACTGTCATGGATCTGCTCAAATCCCACCCATCAATTCAAAAGAGATCTCTTGACGAACCTCATGGAGTTCTCGTCGTCATTAGAGATAGCTTCGGCGTGGAAGCCTCTTCGACACTCTAGATGCTCGCATGCCATATCTGAATCGTTGGACGGAGTAGCCACCTTCTTCACCTTCTCCATCTATGAGCAATTGTTCATGGAGAAAACGACAGCTTCTCCTCTCCTTAACTCTAGAAAGGGAGGTCTATTTGCAAATCATCTGACTCAAATCCTTCTCACCGCCTCTCTATCGAAAGCCAAAAATTCAAGTGAGTTTCAGGATACTTCATCACCTCTCTCGCAGACTCTCAAAAGAGCTTGGACCAAACCAATCCATCTTCAGAGGTCTGTCGGTATATATCCTCCTTCCGCGACACAAGTAATTGACCTTGCAGCTTATGAAGTTTGACCATCTCTCTCGGCTTCACTCGATTCAAATCTTCAAAAAATGTCAACGATTGGAGCACCAAACAAAAACTCAAGACCTTCTTCACCTTCTGTGTATTTTTGTTTGAAAGCACTCTGATTTTCGTGGGATGCCAAAATGGATCCTGCTTTAAGGAATCTATTAGCGTAACTTCCCAAACTACATGGAAGACGGAACCTCCAAAGTTATCGATTTCAAATCATGTTCTGTTACTAGGTCTTGAAAAGCATAAGGAATATGTCTTAGGTCAACTCTATAGATGTAACCCTCCGTCTAGTGAATTGATTCATGTAGTGGTTATTAGGATTTGGGGGTAGGAAGTGCATAATCTTTATGTGTAAACTAGGTGAATCAAAATGTCTCTTCCATATCCCAGATGCATCAACAAAGGTTTGGGTTCTTCAACAAGGATTATGGCATGTTGATGATTATTTGATGTTCGTACCTCCTAGGACCACTACAGATACATACACTCCCTGATATCTCAATTGTTCTTATTTGGATAACGTTCAAAAAAATTCTTAACCGTTATGCTCAATCCCTAGAATAAGTCATATTTCATCTTGTTTAGGTGCTCCTATGACTATATACAAAACAAGACTTGACCCTACATTCATGGGTGAGGCCAAGATCTTAGTTAATTAAAGTGGCGTTGTGTATGGTAATCCCTCCAAGGATTGCGGTGGTTGATAATAAAAGGTTGTATCTCGATAATCGATATAGAGTATGCTTGGGTCCCCACTAAATGTAATAATTGTGGATAGTTGAGACCTAAGGTTTCAAGGTGTATGTAACAACTTTCACTTCCTCAAGTAAAAGTCTCAAAATGTAGCAGAAAAGGTTATTTCTCTAACTTATTTGAGTTTGGCTGCGACCAATAATGCAAGTTCTCATGACCTGCCAGCCTATGACTATATACTATCACTGATTTAGCTCTAGTTTCAGAGATTCATGTTTTTACAAAACAAGCCCAAAGCCATAAAGCTGCCTTAACCCAAACCACATATCAGGCTACCTTTGTGGAAGCTTTTCCCACTTCCGTTGACCCATAAAGAGTAGTTGTTGCTTCACCCATTATTCATAGAGTAAGAGTTATTGCTTACACTATTGACAAAGACGTCCTAGTGTGGACACATCGATGGTTAACGCATCGGTTGGAAATGTCTTTGGCACCAACCAATACACCGCATTGGGATCTTCGGAGATGTTCGAAGATTCACATGATTCAGACATCGAGTCTAACATGATGAATCATGTGACCCCTTCTAGCCATAAATTCTTTCGCGAAAGACTGGTTAAACCGTCTACCAAACTTATTAAGATGTAATCCTTTTCTGAAATCAGTGTACGTGGAAACCGTGGACATGGGAACCAGGGTGGATGTGGCTACATGTTTCTCTCAAATTGTTATTTAATTCAATCGAAACGGAAGATTTGGTTGTAACTTTTATAATTCTTGTAAACCAAGCTAGTGGTAGCGTCGGATTCGTCTCCGAAAATCTAGGTTTTAAATTTATAAACCTAAAGGTTCTGCAAGTACGCAGACGTGCGTTGTAGTACTTTAGGTATCGATCCACAGAGAGAGAGAGTTGTTCTGCGAGACCTTAGACATAGAATAGCAAAGAAGTCAGACGAGAAAAAGTTTTTATAAGGGTTTTTGACACGAAAATGTAAAGAACGTAAAAACGGAAAATTGCTTGTAAAATAGACTAAGAAAATTGATGGCATAAACTAAAGAGAAAAACGATTTGTAAACAATAATAAAACGGTGTTGAGTTGACAGGAATATCTAGGGTATGCTCGATTCAATCGTGGTCCCTAAGCTCTTAGTAACTGTTTCTAGATTTCAACTCCACGAACTGAACAGAATAAACGGCGTAGCCTACTTTCGTACATCCTACGCACCAACAACCTATACACTCGACCAGTAGCTTTCGTCTTTGGCCGCACAGAAGATCGTGATGTTCGCGCTGGTTCTTCTTAGTTCACGGCACTCCGTAAGTATACTTTCAAAATCTTATGACGCACACGCTCTTATAGATAAACGATCCAACACTTTTGGTGGTACTTAACACCTATGAATCACCTCTAGTTCATGACGCTAGATTTAGCATTAACAACTATCTATAAGAAAGAGCTCTAGAAATCGACTAGGGTTTTATCTCGTGAAATCCTTATCGAACATAAAATTCCCCTTTGATAATTCCTTTAAACCCAACAATGAAACTACTCGAACAAATGAAATGAAAATCATGATTAAATAAATTGCAGGAGATTGATGAAGGATCCTCAAGATTTTAAGAACTAAGTCCGGTGAGAACCTCTTCACCAATCTTGAAAAGTAAAGAACAAGAGTTTAAGAATAAAAGCAAGAACAAAACTAAACTAACAATGGTGTAAAAGCAAGCACACGAAATTAGGTCTTCTAAGAGGCATATTTGTAGGTATTCTCTTCTGCTTTCGTCGGTCTTTAGGGTTTTAAGTGATGGGAATTGAACGGGCCTTGAAAATTGGGCTTACATGACAAAACTGCTTCCACCGCGGGTCCAACTGGTCTGGCCGCATCGAACCTTCATTTGGCCGCGGTGAATTGCCTCTTGGCCGCGGCTGGGACTGCTCCGGAAGTGGCCGGATGGGACGTCTTGATCTTCATGTATCGTTTGATTGAACCGTTGGATCGTCCTCAAATCTGTTGGAATGGAAAGGTAGATGGTCCTTCTTGAATATCTCCAAAATTGGGCTGGATAAGACGGTGAGAAGAACCTCTTTGGCAATTGAACTTCTGACGGTTTGACTCTGAGCTGAAAATCTGGTTTTTCTCCAATTTGCAATGTTTTCGCCAAAGTAACCTGAAAAGAGTCTTGAAGCTACAAATATGCGAAACCCGTAATAAAAACATAGAAAAGCGAGTGAAACACTTATTAAAGCGTTCTTAATTAGATAGTAAAATGAGTAAAAATACGGTGTTATCAGCTAGTCGTCTTCTGCAATCCTTTCCAAATTGTATGATGCAAGTAAGTTTTCACCCTAAAATATCGTAGTAGCAAGTGCACAACAAACGATGTAGGACTTAGAGGTTGAATCCACTAGAGACTGGAAGATAAAACACTAGAGTTTTTAAGACTTCGAATTAAGCTAAGACAACAAAAATAAAGGTTTGTGAGATTGATAATAGCATAATAAGTAAATAAGAAAGATAAAACAATAAGAGAAAACGTTAGACAATGGATAATTCGCAAAGATACATAACATGAAAGATATCGATTAGATAGAATTTTGATAAAATCCGTTCTTGAACTCAAAACACGAATTTATAATCATTCCATTGTCGTGGCTCCGATCACTATGCTTTAACAACCTAATAGACTCAACTTTCGATGGTTATTACAAGTAGAAAGCACGCATTAGTTCGAGCAAATTAAGATTGTTCACAATACTTTGCAACTCAACTTTCGATGGTTATGACGCATTGCTCAACAAATATTAGTTCAAGCAATATAACAAGTTTTTGGAGGGTATATTATCCTATGATCAGATCACTAAATGGCCAACCAAGCAATCAACAATTAGCTCAAATAAAGGTGAAAAACCATATGATAAACCCTTTTAAAACGTTCGATGTCAAGTTAACATGTTATGCACATATTGAAAAACTCATAACCTAACAAGTAAACTACTCGCGCATAATTAAAGTAAACACGCAGAGAGAATAAAGAGAAATCATTGCTTTATTAAAAGAGTAAGAGTTGAACAAGATCAAACTGAAAATCCTTGAACAAAGGGAGAGAACTTTTCTTAGAATCTCTTTGAACAAATTGAACAAAAACTATGAAAATAAATCGAAGTTGCAGTTTTATTATAATAGGTGTGTTTTCTTTGGTTGCTCTTAGGGGCAAGAGGCTAAAAATAAGTATATATAGGGTTTAGAAAAGACATGTCGGCTAGGGTTAAGTTTAGGTCAAAAAAAGAAATATCAATTCGCAGAGGCACAAAATCGGCCAACTCTCTGGGTCGCAAATGCAATTTTATGGAAATAGCATGAACATAAAATTTCTTAACACTACAAATATGAGAAAACTATCTTTAAATCCATAAAACTGCATAAAAATACTTAGATAATATATTAAAAACCATTAAAAAATTATGTAAAATATAGGTATATCACTGTATCACTTAGTGTCATAGCTTAACGGTTCTATTAATAACACTTTTTGAAAACTTTCTGACCAAATTAGCATCCTAATAAAAAAGCCTCATTTTTAGCATTCATTAAAGTGACAAAAGACCATTTTGACCCATAATTTACTTACATAATAATTTACTTAATAATATAAAAAATGAAATTTATCCAAAATTAAATTCAATCGTCTTCTTCGCGATCCTGTTCTGAGAAAATTTACTCAGACTTCGCGATCATCACGATCGGATAATCTAGGCTCTACATCATCGAATTGATCACAAGGCTTCAATTGATTGTTGAATCGAAGAGTTACTGTAATAAGTTCACAGTATAATTTATATGCTCTAATCAGATCCTGAGCGTACTTCATTTCTCCTGCAATTTGAGGTTGTTCGTTTGACCCTGGATCTCGCTTGGATTCTTCGTCTTGGGTAAAATAAAACAATAAAGAGGAGAAAGAAGCTCGATTTTCTGTGTGTAATTCCGAATTCCGAATTCTGTGTGTTGTGGAATATACAGCCACTGGATTTTGATGTTTTTCCGTTGTTTTGGTTCTCATGGTTCTTTAATCGGGGAAATAGCTCGATTTTCGGGCTGCTAGGAGATGGTGTTCAAATCTAGAATAAAATGGATTGCGCTCCTTGTGATGATATTATCAGTGAGATCTCTGCTTGTTCATCTTTCCATGACAAAGTCTTCAGGTGTACAATTTGCGTATTATGTAAGAGATACCCTTTGGCAAGATTTTGATTCTTTGTTAGGGGCATAGGTGAAAAAAAAATTGAATTTGGATTCTGAGTTTGAATTGGTATTTGAAGAATGTCGTCTGCCTTTGTGTTTACTGTTGCAGGATTTTAGAAATAAACCCTTCCGATGCATACCAATTTCTGATTAATAATATAAAATGGGATTTCATGATCTGATAATTCTTGGGACCATACCACATTATAATGACAGATTATTCATGAGATTTTCTTATTGAAACATGGAAAGTGATTCTTGAATCAGCGATTTTAACAACCGTAGTGGTGCTTTCCTGTTTTTTTATAGTTTTCTGTTTCTTATGGTCAAGATGGACTGAAAATCAACGGTTAATAGTCTCTTATAATTTTCTGTTTCTTGTTCCTTTAGGAAAACTTTCCTAAATACGTTATATATGTTCCTAAATGGTTCCTAAATACGTTTCATTTCCAGAAATGATCATTTTTCATCATTTAGGAAAGCTTTCCTAAATACGTTATATATGTTCCTAAATACGTTTCATTTCCAGAAAGAATCATTTTTCATCATTTAGGAAAGTTTTCCTAAATACGTTATATATGTTCCTAAATACGTTTCATTTCCAGAAATGAGCATTTTTCAAAACCTTAAGGGACTATTAAGGTTTCTTAAGTATATTATTAAGTGAGTAATAGTCCTTGAATTTTTTCAAAAGCTTCTTAAATCGTTAAAAACAATTTTGTTTCATACAAAGAAATCTAAACATTAAATCTCATCTGAGAATCAATCAAAACCACAAATTATACACACAAGTAGATGAAAGAAGAAGGAACACATATAACGAATCAAATTTGATGAACTAGCAGGTTGCTGCTTGATTGTTCTTGTCCTTATCCTTTAATGAAAGTTCACAATCCTGCAAGTCATTCGTCTAAAGTAGAAATTTAAAAGCCACTATATCACTAGGTGTTAACAAATAAATGAGAATTTTTATGTTCATTTTTTATGCAACTCAAATTTAGTAAGTCATCATACACAATTAGGAAGACTTTCCTAAACTATTATGAATCATTCCTGAAAATTAGAAAGACATTCCCCAATAGAAAATTCAGGAAGGTTTCTTAATGTTTTAGGAAGGGTTTCTTGAAATCATCTAATAAAAGAAGAATCACACTTACTCTCAAGTGAGACACTCAAATCCACTACTAACTCATGGAGAGAACATATGTTCACAGTATATACACTCTTTTGCAATCGTCAATATGATTTTCCTACAAGAAAGTTTTTAAAAATAAAAAATGGCTGTACTGGCTGTAGAGACAGCGTGGCTATTTCAGATGAGGAAGATATAGAGATATATGTAGGGGCTTACTACTTCAAGATGCAGAGGCAACAAGAGTTGTTGTTGGTCCATACTTATTGCATTCAAAGAATCACGAAGCAACATCTCGCCCCATTTAAAGAAATCTGATTCTTCTTGTTGAAGCATTCCCATCGAAACACCAACTGATCTCAGTAAAAAAGGCACCAAGCTCACTCCTAATACACTAGTATCGTTCACAACATCAAAAAACGATTGTACAATCTGGTACAATCAAACAAAGAAAGAAAACAAAAACGACAAAATGATCCATAAGTTCAAGGAGATGAAACTCTTATGATTATAACAGCAGGAAAATTC
This sequence comes from Eutrema heterophyllum, assembly GCA_002933915.1. Lineage (NCBI taxonomy): Eukaryota > Viridiplantae > Streptophyta > Magnoliopsida > Brassicales > Brassicaceae > Eutrema > Eutrema heterophyllum. The sequence goes on along the minus strand of PKMM01026215.1, from coordinate 579,275 downwards.
ACCTTATTGAGCATATCCAAATCATATGCGCGAACCATCTTCATCAATGGAATAAAAACCCTCCACACAAATAACTGCAACGCATTATGATTATCCGCAATACCAAAGCCTGCTTCAACCTCAAAACCTTCAATTAATCAAAATTTGAATCTCTAACACACCATACATATCCGCAAGATTTAAATTGGAACTCACCAAAATTCTTTAGTAGATGACAAAGCCCAACCACCAATGAAGCAATGTGGCTGCAATCATCATAATCAAATTTCTTGTCCCCTATTATCGTATCCTATTAAAAACATGGAAGAAGAAGCCTTTTCAGATCTTAACCCGAAACCAAAATGCCAAGCTGTTTCTTAGGAAACGTTTGCTAGCGATAATATCCACATACCACGCATCGAAATCTTGCGAGCGAGGCGTAATGGCTTGGTCCGACCTGAGCCGCTCGACATCCGACTTAGTCTCCGACGAAGTAGTGCCACTCGGCGCCGTCGCGAATCCAGAAGCAGATCTGATCCGTAGACATACGGTTCGCCGAAGAGTTGCCGGATAACGAGTGATGGTTAATTGATCGGCGGCGGTGGTGTCGCCGATGAGGGATTCAGAGAGGAAATATCGCCGTCGATGAGTCTCGACAAAGGTTTTTCCGTTTTTATTTTTCTGCTTTTTTTTTTCTTTTTTTATTTGTGTTTGTTCAAAGTTAAATGAGTCTTTCTCCCTTATAATGAATGCTAGTTTTGGGATTTTCACCCTTGGGTGCTAAATTATTGAACTTTAAGTTTTTTGTACTATTTTGTAGAATTGCCTTATATAGTACATGAAAGGAGTTGTCTAGGGGCTCTCTGAGGCTGTCGGTCAGCGATGTTCCTCTCGATCTTCGTATTTTGACCGGCAACGGTGTTTTCCAACATCTCAGTCCGGGGAATCATTTGATCGATGCGCAATCCCAGGTTATCTTCTACTTCTTTGTCGTCGACTCTCTCTGTGAAGCCTGAGCTCGTGTCTCCTGACATGTTGAGGGGATACGTCTATTCTATAACCAAGCCCGGGGTTTGTCTGTACCCATTATCCAGATTTGAATCTGCTAGTAAGTGGGATACTTTGATGGGTTAATTTCTGATAATTATTACGAATGAGTTCGGAAATAAAAAGAAAAAGACTTTAACATTTCCAACATTTTTAATATTTTATTATGATCATTATTCGTTTTTTATTTCTTATAATCAGCCCCTTCGTTAGTGACGCCGTTTCAGGTACGACACACTTCGAGAAAGAGTAGCATTTTAACAAACTTAAAAGTCGCATTATCTTACTGTCTTAGAACTACTACAAATTCATAATCAATTGACTTTTTTTTTGTTTTGGTGGCATCCCCTAATATGATTGATATTTTATTTCTGCAACTATTAACAAATATATTCATCCTCTGTCACCACATTTCGTTGATTCAAAAGTCTCCAAACCCCGTGGAAGCTTAACATTACAAACCCTTTCTCTTCAAATTCCCCAAAACCAGAATCTTCCACAGAGATACCCAGAAACCTTTCTCATCAAAGTTTTCTCCTTTTCTATTTCTTGGGGTTTCTCTCCTATTCACTCAGGTCAAGAACAATCTTTCGATCACTGATCATTGATGGTAGATTCAACCGTTTGGATTTTACTGGGCAATTGCTTTTCTTGTTTTCTCTCTTTTATGATTGATTGATTTGGTTAATTCTGTTTATCCCTACAGTTTCGAGATCGTTATAAGTTTGAGTTCTACAAGTTAAAGTTGGATCCTTTTTCTGGGTAATCTCAGCCTCGCGCTAAACGTGAGAGACTCTTTGTTCCCTAATCTTTTCCTGCGTTTTCTCGCTTTCTCTGAAACGGTTAAGATAACGATAAAAACCCAAATTTTCGATTTTGTTATTTTTTGCTTTTAATATATCATTTCCTTCCCCCTTTTGCCTTTTTGTATAAAGTGCAGCTAACTTTCCTTTCCTGAGGATTGACTGGTTGGTTCAAGCTCTGATTCGCCGCCTACAGCGTCTGGCAGGAGCCACTAGCATCTCTTGAGGGCACATTGATTCGAATAAATGTCTCAATGGCGTTTTAGAATAGTGTGCAATCTGCGTTTGGCTGCATAGATGTTACTTTGTGGAGTTTGTTTGATACATATGTAGGTTTGATGTTTCAGAAGCTGATATTGTGGGTATAGGGGAGTGAGGGCTGTTTAATTGGATTCGGTGATGGCGAGTAATGTAGTTAATCATCCATTGCAAGACTTAGACGACGTGATCAGGTCTCAGAAGGATGATGATAAGGAGTTTTCTGGTGAAGATAATGGTGTAAATAACGAGAAAGCGAGTTTATTGGAAACATCTGGCTCTGTAGAGTCTGCTCCTGAAGGTTCGGGTCGTTCTGCTGAATGGCGCCGGGGTTAGTCCTCTATTCAACCTTGTGTTATTCCACTTTCTGAACTAGATGTTGTTATATCTGCATGATTCAAGCTTTGCCACCAAAACCACGACTTTGGAGCTCTAACTAACTTTTTTCTATTGTTACTTTCTCCATCGTGTTCCCAGTATATGAACGAAAGGCAATGATTGTTTTCGTCTGATTCTGAAATAGAGCATAACAACTGATCACGATTGTATGTTCTTGAAGGATTAGACCACTGCACTACTGCACCTGTTGGTCTCTATGGAGATATGCTAGTCGATGGCAATGAGATCAAGTACTCTCGGTCCTTGACAGAGAAAGGGTCTCCAGCGAGTCATAATTCAAAATTAGATAGATTATCGGAGCGGGAAAAGGTAGGAAACCCTCATGTCTCTAGACCTCTCTATGACAATGGAGCACGGACATAAGAAGCACATTCTGTTTACATGCTTTTTGTTATCGGTTATTATATCCTTTGCCAAATTGCCTCATCATCGTATTAATTAACAAGTGAAGATTCTCTTTTTGTGCCATAAGAATCACTAGGAAGTCTACATGCTTTTTGTTATCGGTTATTATTTCTGTTGATTACTTTTTTTGGTACATTGAAAAGATCATTTTATTCTCATGGTTATTTTCTTATAATATCTTGTGAATCCAGCAAAAACTCATTGTTGAGCTAGTCAGAATACAAAACGACGGGACAGTGGAAGTTGATATCGATAAAGGTACACCGGTATCGGAGTTATTGGAGTTTCAGCCAACGAAAGGGCAGCCCACGATCACATATGAAAAGTCATATGTTGATTCCTTCAGATCCATTCCAAGGTTAAAAATTGTAATACTTGTGGTTGGAACTCGAGGTGATGTGCAGCCTTTTTTAGCCATGGCAAAGCGCCTCCAGGTAATCTTAAAATAGTTCTCATTCCTAGAATCATATCGTGATCAGGTTTATAGAAGGAAGCTTTGTGATAACAAATATGTAATTAATGTGGATGCATATATCATGTCTTCTCGTCTGTTTAATGTAGTTTGATTTCTTCATCCTATCCTCGTATATGTTCTTGACTCATATTTCCTAGAGCTAGGGATCTTGAGACTTCTTCGCATTTTAGTGAGCGATTTTGAACTGATTGGTCATTGGCATTGAGAAAGGGTAAAGTTATATATTGTTTTTCTTCGTTGCAGGAATTTGGTCATCGTGTTAGGTTGGCAACTCATGCAAATTTCTGCTCTTTTGTACGGTCTGCTGGAGTGGAGTTCTACCCCTTGGGTGGTGATCCCCGGGAATTAGCTGGATGTAAGAAGTCCTCCATGAAAAGATTCATTTATTTTTCCAGATGAAAGCCTAATGGATACACAGATAAACTGTCAGATATTTTTGAGTCAGCTTCATGTGAATATTTTATTAAATCATAGTTACGGGTATTTTCGAATGTAGATATGGCTAGAAATAAAGGTCTCATTCCTTCTGGCCCTGGAGAAATAGCAAAGCAGAGAAAACAGTTGAAGGCAATTATAGAGTCTCTTCTTCCGGCATGCACAGAGCCTGATATGCAAACTGCTTCCTCTTTCAGAGCTCAAGCAATAATTGCAAACCCTCCTGCATATGGTAAATCCCTCACCAATTTCAAAACTTTTTGATTCATCAGCACCTCATTGTTTCTAAAACTTTTCTTTAGCATAATTACTTGGTTGTTTTCATTGTTCCTATGAAGCTGATGATATAGTTTTGGTTCTAATTGCAGGACATGTGCATGTTGCTGAAGCTCTTGGAGTACCAATTCACATTTTTTTCACAATGCCTTGGACGTGAGTTGACTTCTTTGCTTTTAAAGCTAAAGCTCGATGCACCAGCCTTAACGTGTTATTTGTTGTCCTGTTTTCTTACATCCTCTTCCTGTAGGCAGGCCAACCCATGAATTTCCCCACCCTTTGGCGCGTGTTCCTCAAAGTGCTGCGTATTGGGTAATGTTATTTTTTTTAATGCAGCCTTAACTGGTTCTTTCTAATGACTATCCACCCTCGAGATATGATTTAAAAGGATTATGAGGCTGATTGTTTCACAGCATTGTTCTTGTCTCAGCTATCATATATAGTTGTTGATCTGATGGTATGGTGGAGCATAAGGACATATATAAATGATTTTAGAAAGAGGAAGCTAAACCTTGCACCTATCGCATATTTTAGCACATACCATGGCTCAATTTCTCACTTGCCTACTGCTTACATGTGGAGTCCCCATGTTGTGCCAAAACCAAATGGTAAGAACACAGCTGCATCCTCAATACATATACACCACTTAGGTTTATCATATGTTTCCTTGTTTCCCATTTGCATTGTAGCTTCATTCTGGTCTCAAGGCTCGTGTTTTTACTTTGGCTATGGCAAGACCATTCAATTTTTGGACGTGTACTATTCTTCAAGTCTGAGCTCTTTATATTTTCTTTGATAGATATCTGACAGATTTTGCTTTTGTTTGACTAATTTGCAGACTGGGGTCCTTTAGTTGATGTTGTTGGGTATTGTTTCATGAACCTTGGATCGAAGTACCAACCCCGCAAAGAGTTTATCCACTGGATAGAAAGAGGATCACCGCCCATATATATTGGTTTTGGAAGCATGGTAAGCCGAAGACCCTTAATAGTCAGAAAATGTGTTCCTTTCTTTGGTAATATTCAGTGATAATGGATAGTTCTGACAATGGATCTTGATATTGGTTAAGCATCAAATTGAAATCTTAGATTTGTATGAATCTAATTTCAGCATGAAATACTTATACCAACTTAAAGGGCATCACCAGTTCGACTGTATTTAATCGATATATCTATCTCCACAAATTATGGTCCTGACCCCTCTTCTTGTTTACTGATGATAATCTATCTAATGCATAGCTTTGTTGTTTCTTCTCTTTTACACAACCAGCCTCTTGACGATCCGAAAAAAACAATGGACATTATACTGGAAACACTAAGAGATACAGAACAAAGAGGGATAGTTGATCGAGGTTGGGGTGGCCTTGGAAACCGTAAGCAGCTTCTGTACCTTGTGTTTTGATTATCTATGTCCTGAACTGGTTTTCTTGTTGCTTATACGGTTTCAGAATACATTTTTTATCTTCTAACATCTTGCAGTTGCTGAAGTTCCTGAAAATGTATTCCTCTTGGAGGACTGTCCTCACGATTGGTTGTTTCCCCAATGTTCAGCTGTGGTAAGCTTTCTTTAGATTCCTAATGTATTACTACATTAATGTCTCTAAAGACATTATGTTCTAATTAAGGCTGTTTCTTGTGTTGTGGATATGAAGATTCATCATGGCGGTGCTGGAACAACAGCGACTGGACTAAAAGCTGGGGTAAAACGTTTTAACTTTCAAGCCCATCACCAAAGTGTCCTGTGGTGGATTCATTAGCAGTTTTCTTGACCACATGAAACCTAATGGTTCCTATATTCTTTTGAATTCCTTTCTTTGTCTGCAGTGTCCAACTACGATCGTGCCCTTCTTTGGTGATCAATTCTTCTGGGGTGAAAGGATTTATGAGAAAGGACTTGGGCCTACGCCAATACCGATAGCTCAGCTCAATGTCGAGAACCTCTGCGATTCCATAAGATTCATGCTTCAACCAGAGGTAGACAAACTTGATTTCCCCTTTTTCATATCTTCCATGCTTAGCTAGAATGTTAGTAAATAATCACAATAGAAGTTAAACCCAAACGCTCTATTCATAACAAAATCAAACGAACCATGCACAACCCAAAATGTAAAGCTTAGAGCCGATCAGCCGATAAACAAAGCTCAAAGCTTTTCCTTCTGTTGAAAACCTACAAAACCTCCAAAGCTTTCTCTAGCTTTGATGTGTCTCACAAGCGAGATCTCATCCTTATTAATACTAATATATGTAAAAGTAAAACACCCGACGAATCAAGAAATAGAAAGAATATGTATCATAGGCATTGAATCATGGTGTTTCAGGTGAAATCACGAGTGATGGAACTAGCGAAAGTGCTGGAGAATGAGGATGGTGTTGCTGCAGCAGTTGATGCATTCCATAGGCATTTGCCACCCGAGCTGCCATTGCCAGAGTCCTTGCCAGAGAAAAAGGACGAAGATGATCGACCAGACCTGTTACAGTGGTTCTTCATCCAGATTGGCAAAAAGTGTTGCCTTCCATGTGGGGGCGTGTGATATGAAACTTCCTTAAATGTTTTTTAATTTTCATAATCTTGTCTCTGCAACTCAATTCATTTCATTCAATGTTCAGGAATATGATTAGGTTTTTTGCACAGTTACTTAAAACGGATATAATAAATTGGGGTGGGTTTGGGCATCTTTATAAGTTTGTTGTTCAATGAGGATAAGATGACATATGTGTGAGTCTGGACTCTGGAGTGTACGGCTACTAATGCTTTTAGGTTCATTTGATTTTGATCCGTCTCTTTTGTAGGTAGTTGAATAAGAGATATTTTAGCTTAAACGATGTTTTATTTTTCTTTTGATGCTTGGGGATGATTTGTTTCTTGCGCAGATAATTTTGTTTATCTTTCGTTTATGGTGAATTTGTTGTTTAAACATGTTTGGCTATCTTTTCTCCAAACGTGAGTTCATTCCCTTCATAGGAAGTCATCCAAATGATGTTAAAACTTCTAATGCTTCTACATGCCTCTCCATGACTAGAGTAGGCACTAGGCATACTTTGGTTCTTTCTGCATCCTTGTCTTCACTTGACCTGATTAGACTCAAAACTCTATATAACGTATTAAGGGGTGTTAGTGGGAGTTGGATATTTAATGATTGTTAGAATTTTGAGATTATATTGTTATTGGTTTATAGATTCTTACATTCTTAATAGATTCAAAGTGTGTTATAATAGAATTTTTCTATGAATTTCTTAAATACACAACTCTATGCAATTTTTAAAAACTTTTATAAATTCAACAAAACTCTATGCAAATTTAACAAATCTCTTAGACTTTTAAAATCAACCAATTCTACATAAATCAAACTCCCAATAACCACTCTTAAACATACCTTTTAGGCCATAAACCAATTAGAAGATGAATTGTTTATTGCATAAAAACCATATAAAAAACATGTAAAAAACGAGGTATATCAGCAACAAACAAGCCCTAGCATTCAAATTTATAATATAATATATATATATATGTATATAGTCTAGTTTGGTATCTTATTATATAAAATTGGACGTGTTTATGTGAGTGACATATAGGATAATTCTTACTCATGAGATCGTGACATATGTCATTGTAAATTTAGATTGTGACGTGTGTCAATGTAATAATATAAACTTTCATATTGTAAGTTATTGAATTAAAAAAATAAAATAAAAATAACGAAAAGGAAAATATAATTGTGTGTTTATATGGAAACTAATAAAATTGAAAAAGTAAAGAAATAGAAAAAAATAAAACTACAAATTAAAAATGTTAAATATAAGATTCATAATATATAAATCTAGAAGAATAACAGTTTGTTATTGTATGTTTAATAATTTGGAACCCTCCCATTAATTTATGAGAATTATTTATTGGGTTTATGAATCAATTTCGAATTTTTTTTAGTTACAAATTGTAAAAACGTAATTTCTAGATAACTAAATGAGATATTGATATAGAATTTAATTACACATGTTTTAACTAAAAATATTATCAATTTTAGAGTCTAAATATTTTATCGTTTATCCGTGTATCACGTATGACCTAATCTAGTAACATATAATCCACACTACAAGAAAACATGGTTTTACCGACTACAAATGGCGACTAAATAAGTAGTCGCTAAAAGTTGCGACTAATTAGCGACTATTTGGCGACTACTACAATTTGGTCGTAATTTAGTCGCTGTTTTACGATCAAAGAACATAGTCGCTACAGTAGTCGCTATTTTACGACTAATTTACGACTACATTTCAGACGGGAAATAATAGTCGCCTAATAGTCGCTAATTTAGCGACTAATATGTGACTCTTACGATGGGTCGCTTATTTACGACTAAGGTTATGACTAATTTGCCAACAGGAAAGAGTAGTCGCATAATAGTCGCCATTTTGGCGACTAATATGCGACTATTTCGGCGGGTCGCGCAGTAGTCGCACAATAGTCTCATAATAGTCGCCATTTTGGCGACTAATTTGCGACTATACTCGATTTTTATAAATCCTAAATTCTAAACCCCAAACACAAACCTTTAACCCTAAACCCTAAACCTCTAACTCTTAATCATAAACTCTAAATCTTAAATTGTAAACTAGATCTTACACATAAATATCAAATAATATACAAAAAATCAACACTTACAATTTTTTGAATATAATAATTTTATAAATCTTAAATTCTAAACCCCAAACACAAACCCTTAACCCTAAACCCTAAACCTCTAACTCTTAATCATAAACTCTAAATCTTAAATTGTAAACTAGATCTTACACATAAATATCAAACAATATACAAAAAATCAACACTTGCAATATTTTTTAATATAATCATTTTATAAATCTTAAATTCTAAACCCCAAACACAAACCATATTAAGTGTTACATGTGTTTTATACAAAAAATATAACACTTACAAAATTTCAGACGATAAATAATAGTCGCTAATTTAGCGACTAATATGCGACTCTTACGCCGGGTCGCTTATTTACGACTAAGGTTACGACTACTTTGCCGACGGGAAAAGAGTAGTCGCATAATAGTTGACTATTTTGACGGGTCGCACAGTAGTCGGTAATCAGTCATAAAATATAATCATTTTATAAATCCTAAATTGTAAACCCCAAACACAAACCCTTAACCCTAAACCATAAACCACTAACTCTTAATCATAAACTCTAAATCTTAAATTGTAAATTAACTAGATCTTACACATGAATATCAAATAATATACAAAAAAAAAATTCAACACTTTTTAAATATAATCATTTATATATCCTAAATTCTAAACCCCAAACACAAACCGGTAACCCTAAACCCTAAACGTATAATCCTTAATCATAAACTCTAAATCTTAAATTGTAAAATAGATCTTACACATAAATATCAAATAATATACAAAAAATCAACACTTACAATTTATTTTAATATAATCATTTTATAAATCTTAAATTCTAAACCCCAAACACAAACCATATTAAGTGTTACATGTGTTTTATACAAAAAATATAACACTTACAAAATTTCAGACGGGAAATAATAGTCGCCTAATAGTCGCTAATTTAGCGACTAATATGTGACTCTTACGCCGGGTCGCTTATTTACGACTAAGGTTACGACTACTTTGCCGACGGGAAAAGAGTAGTCGCATAATAGTCGCCATTTTGGCGACTAATATGCGACTATTTTGGCGGGTCGCACAGTAGTCGGTAATCAGTCATAAAATATAATCATTTTATAAATCATAAATTGTAAACCCCAAACACAAACCCTTAACCCTAAACCATAAACCACTAACTCTTAATCATAAACTCTAAATCTTAAATTGTAAATTAACTAGATCTTACACATGAATATCAAATAATATACAAAAAAAAAATTCAACACTTTTTAAATATAATCATTTATATATCCTAAATTCTAAACCTCAAACACAAACCGTTAACCCTAAACCTATAATCCTTAATCATAAACTCTAAATATTAAATTTTAAAGTAGATCTTACACATAAATATCAAATAATATACAAAAAATTCAAGACTTACATTTTTAAAAATATAATCATTTTATTAATCCTAAATTCTAAACCCCAAACCCAAACTCTTAACTCTAAACCTCTAACTCTTAATCATAAACTCTAAATATTAAATTGTAAACTTAGGTAGTGTTATTGAATGTTGTATTTAAGTATAGATGAATGTATTTTTTGTTTGACAAAAAAATAATGTATTTTAAATTCACGGTGTATTTAGTGTTATTTAGTTATATATAAGTTAAAAGTTACACAATTTATTTGAGTTTCATGAAATTTCAGTTTCAACTGAAAAGAGTGGTGGTAAAAAATATTAGAATTTGGTCATCCGTTATCACAGCAAGGAAATTCACAGCAATTAAAACAAATACATTACCATGAAATATAACAAAAACCCACGTACAGACTCTTATTCTAATAACACCCAAAAAATAACAACACTCTTTAAATTTTCAGAAACTATTAATGCCAATATAAAAAATAAATAAATTACATTGAGTTGCCCTAATCACAATAACACTCTTAATTTTTTGTTGCCTCCTTCACCTAAAACGCCGCTTGTGACGAGAGTGAGAGAGACAAAGAGGGCTAACTCTTTTTTTTCCTCTCTTGCAGATCCATAGGTCACCGTCGCTGGTAGGAAAAAATCGGAGGAGAAGGAGCTGGTGAAAGGGAATCTACCAGAGACTGCAGCGACGGAGTCTCTTCGTCTTCCTCCATGGGAAATCATTAGCTTGGGGTTCAGATCGGAGAAGGTAAGATGTGAATTCAAAATTTTAGATCTGAGATTTTCTCACCGGTGAAGGGATAAGGTCTTGTGATGTTTGGATGACACGGTAAAATAGAGGAGCTTTCTGGAATTTCCGGCGGAGTTTGAAGGTTGGAGTAGGAAAGAGGCGGAGACACGAGGGTTTTGCCGAGCTGTTGAGCGGCAAATGGAAAGAGTGAGGAGGAGAAACAGCGGTCCTGTTGAACCTATTGCGGTGGTGAAAGCGGCGGAGACGGTGGCGGAGGAGAGCGGTGGAGACGGTGGCGGAGGAGAGAAGAGGAGAGCGGAGGATACGATGGCGAAGGAGAGCGGAGGAGATGGTGGCGGAGGAGAGCGGATGAGACGGTGGCGGCGGATGGGTTTCCTTGGCGCTGGCGAGGGAGAAGATGATCGAAGCCGCGCCGGTGAGGGATAAGATCTTCGATCTTCTTTTTTTAATTTTTTTCAGTTTTTACTTTTTTTTCTTCATTTTTTGTAATTAATTATTTTAATAAATAAAAATATGTTTTTTGTTTTTTTTTAATTTTTTTTTTTTACAAGTAGTAGTCAAATAGACATTCAATTAGTCATAAAATAGTCGGTAAATAGTAACTAAATCTTATGATTACTTTACGACTATTGCATTGTTCATAAGGTGTAGTCGCCATTTGGCGACTATTTTTACGATTACGTACTTTAGCGACCGAATTTTTACGACTACATAGTTTAGTCGCTATTTAGTCGTAATACGCGTTTTAGCGGCTATTGATGTAGTCGCAAAAACCCTGTTTTCTTGTAGTGCCATAATCAAATACTAAGTGATTCATTTGACGATGAATCGCCAACGGGAAGGGGGCAACGAGGGGAAGGAAGAAATGCCAAGGTGGCACAATGGAATGGTTCAAGTCCGAGAAGATGAAGGATGGCTTCGTTTGTCTCCCCACTGATTGGTTTCGGGGGGGGGGACCAATGGTGGAAGACAGCGGTGCTGGATGGCAGCTGCGCGGAGAAGAGCGAGCGAGGCGACGAGGAGGGAGCTAGGGTTTCCTCGCGGCAAAGCGGCATGGCGGTGATGCGCATGCGAAAACCATAAAATCATGCAAAAACGAGATATATCAATTCCTCTAGAGTTAGCTTTTTGTTTGTCCTCAAACAAATAAGAAGACTAAGAATAGAAAAGATGTTTGAAAATTTGGAAACTCATATAACCTTCAGAACGCCTTCTAGACCATCATCCGTGTAAGCCACTTTCAAGCAGAGCCAACATTAGACAATTCTTCCATGTACTTTGCCACTACTTAGCAAACATACCAATTCCAAGCCACAATTTAAGATTTACCTGAAATCTCCATTGCTGACTCCTTTATTTATTTTGGACGTGTGGTCTCCTCGATGGAGTATCGATCATAGAACATATAGACTCTTCAAGTTCCTGATGACCAAAAAAGTCTTTCTCACCTTCCGGTTTCATTTCTCTCCCTTTTCTCTTTTCATTATATTGATTTTCTCCCTACTTTTATAAGGTATCATTGTATTTTATCGATATTTTCCCTCATATTTTATGGATTTTTCTTTGGACATGCTTCCATGAGACGCGAATATTGATGGTTTATTGCCACTAAATTCCCGATTCACTTCCTTGTACCATATATCCTTTTTGTATTGAAGGGCAGAGAGAGGAAATCGTACTTTTCACATATACTTGTCTTGTCAGGCTTGAACGAGGTATTTTGCTTGATGTATATCAAGATCCAAGATGATAAATTTTAAGTTCATTTGGTGCGGAGTCTTGATAAATAAGATTTTTTTTAAGAATCAATCCTAAATATGCTCATGTCATTGCAATATTTTAGGTATCAATCCAATCGGGGTTTAGTTCAATGCAATAAGAATGCAAGAAACTCTCTAATTTAAGCAAACAAAGTTGGTTTTGAGTTTAATTCTAACAACCTAATTCAATTTGGAAGCAAACCAAACAAGAAACTAAGCAAGATTAAAACAATAATTAAAAAAGAGGATCTTTGGGTAAGACAATTGATTTGGGGAAATCTTAAGCTAAGCAATAATGTCTACACAATCACACAAATGCATTTCCTTAAGCCTAGAACACTAATTAATCAAGACTAATCTAATCTCTTAGCACTAATCACTTCACTAATTACCCAATCAAAATCAAATTCTCATTTGTGAAAAAATAATTAGCAAGTATTAAACACAAGTTCTAATAGCCAAAATTCATCTTAGACAATCATTCTCATGAGCTAAGTATGAAAATCTCTTAATTAGTTCATTCGGGAATTTAATCAAACACCTTGTGGGTGTGAAAATCCCTATGATCTAAATCAACTTTCTCAAGCCTAATTTAGCATTAAAATCACTAAATAAGAAAGGAAATAACATCATTAAGCTCTAGACATCAAATATTAACAAAAGAAATCCCCTAATCTACCAAACCCAAATGATCCAAAAAGAACTACTCACTAATCATGAAGAACACACCAAATATCAAGAAAGAGGTGTTGTTAATCATGATTAGAGAATAGGAAGATGAAAGATTCAAGGGAAATTAAGAGAAACAAACTTTAAATTGCATAAAAAGAAAGATATCTCTTACAAAATCTCAATAGAACAATTCAAAGGAAAGAGTTTTTGCAAAAAAGGAAGAAAAAGGCTCTAAAAATTAGGTCTAAGGCCTTATATAGGGGAGGTCCACGCCCATGTCAGAGGGTTACACTGGCCAGTGGTGGTCCGGTGTGGCTTGGCCGGTGTTGCTATGAGCATAGCTCGTTTGGGCGCCAGACAGACATGTCCCCGCTAAATCTAATGTAGCGCCAGACAGACTACTACTCAGAACGACATGAAACATCTCCAGATGACATCTAACTCAATTATGTACAATTTATATGAAGACCTCCAAAGCTAAATCCGAATATAAATTCTTCATCTGGCATGATAATTCAGTCACTTTGGCTGGCTTCAATGAGGACGGATTTGGACTTGTGACACCGGGTGGACATTGGCCGGTGCTGTGGGCCGGTGTGGAGTTGAGGCAGCAACACCGGACGGTCTTCAAGGGGTGCAGCTGGCCGGGATTCTTCCTGTCCAGGCATGGCTGCAATACCGAGCAAGGACACCGGCCCAATGCTGGTCGGTGTTGGTTGATGATCGCGCGCCAGGCGGACATACACTTGGTAAAATCGCCGTATCTCCAGTCGACAGCTAACTCATTTCTCCATCATTTTCATGAAGACCTTTGAAGCAAATTCTGATTGGAAACCCTTCGTCTGGCCAGTTCTTTCGGACACTTCGGGTAACCCTTGCATTCTCTTTTGCTCCATCACTCCAATCATCCCCAAAATGCTTCCAAGCACCTAGAAAACACTCCAAAACATACAAGACTCTCTAGGACCTAGTATGAACTTTTTAAACTGTAAATGAGAACAAAACACTAAGGAAATGCTATGAGACACATGCAAAAGAGGCAAAACCTAAGCTAAATGAATGCTTAAAAGAGGTAAACTATGGGAATATCAAGTCAATTCTGGATCATCTGAATGCTCTAAACACATGGTCGTTCCAGATAGATTGATCCATCTGGGTTTTCCATTCAGTAGTTTTTGACTCAATAAAATTGACCCAAGAAAACATTAAAATGACTCAAAAGATAAGACAAAACAAAAGAAAAATGTGTTAGTAAACGAAAAACTTCCCCGGACTTACTTCAAACCGTCTCGGGGATTAGTCTTGCATTCTCTTTTGCTCCATCACTCCCGTTTCAAGCCCGTTTCAAGCCCACTTTGTTTTCTCTTCAAGGAAACCCTAAGGACGACTTAAACAAGAGTTGAAAACCTATACATATGTAGTTTATCTGCCCTAATTTCGTGTGCTTCATTGTGCCCGTTTTGGGTGCCCCCTTTGGGAGCCACCATCACGATTTTCTTAGATTTTATGTTCTTTTGTTCTTCGTTTTTTGTTTAGGGAGATATTGATTTTTCTTGAACTCTTTTTTTTTATTATGTTTTATCTATTATGCATTCATTATTCTCTTTTTCTACTTTATTTATGTTTGAGTAATTCGTCGTTGAGTTTAAGGGCTCCATCGAAGGGAATCAATTGTGTTCGATAGGGATCTTCGCGAGATAAACTTAGCCGAATTCTAGAACTCTTTCTTCTAAGCTTATTCTCTATGCATGAATCTAGTGTCACGACCTAGAAACTGATCTTAGGATTGATAAAACCACGGGAGTGCTGAATTTATTAACCTAACCTAGCTTGAGAAGAGCAAAGCGTAATAACCTGCGGGAGTTCAGTTATGAAGCTCTGTGAACAAATCGAATCTGGACAATATATGTGTGTTTAACTTCTTGATTACCTGTGGGAGTTGAGTAATTTAGGTTGTTTAGACATAGTAATTGACGCTGCGGGAGTAGGTCGATTTTTTCTAATCGTGATTCGAGTTCGTGGGGTTACTAGAATCGATTTTACAAGATCTTCGTTACCGCGCTTTGAATCGATCATATCCCGTAGATATTCCTGTCAACTCAACATTAGTTTTTATTATTTTTGATTTTCTTTGATTTTCTTTCCTTGCATACATCTAGAAATCGTGACAACCTATCCAAAACCCCCTTTTCGCCTTAGACTTCCTTACTAATTCTGGTTCTAAGATTTTGCAGGTAAGCGAGGATTCCCTATGGATCGATACCTTAAGTACTACATCACACTACTGTGCACTTGCAGATACCTAGGGTTATAAATATTATAACCTGAAGCTACGATAAACTCTAGCAGCGCCAAGTTTTTGGCGCCGTTGCCGGGGAATCCAATCGTCTTCAACTGCATAATCCCATAGGTCAGTAAATCAACTCTAAAACAAATTTTTATTTTTAATTTTTGGTTTTATTTTTCTTCGTTTCAGGTTTCTGAAACCCTAGTGTGAGATCATGATTTGCACTCTAATCGGTGCAAGTTCCCGATCGACCTAATGCTCTCAAAGACGTTTGAGAGCATGTTTACTATCGAGATGATTCTTTTGCATATCCCATGATCAACTCACAACCTCAAGCTTACCGTCTTAGAACATGATCCTCTTCGACTAAGCTCATCTCGCTACCAACGCCGAGCTAAATGACTTTAAACAAAAGCGCTCAATGGGAGGCAACCCATTTTTCGGTACGTTTTTTTTTCTTCGTTTTCTTTCCTTTTCTATTAACCCTTTCTTCTTTCTTAGTTTGAGGCTTTCATAAAATTCAAAAACCCAAAAAAATCAAAAAATGAAAAGACAAAAAATAGGATGTGGGTTCAAGACTGCTCAGCTCATCACGAACCGAGCAAAAATCACCTTGGCCGCAAAAGAGCTTGGTCGCGGCCGCAACATCTTGACCCGCGGTTAAGCCTCCTTCGACAGCGGGTGCGTCTTCTCGACCCGCGGTGAGACGTCCCTCGACCGCGCCCATGTCATCTCGACCCGCGGCTAGCCTTCTATCGACCTGTGGTCATTTTCCTTCGACCCGCAGTCGAGTACCATCATCCCGACCGTCCAATCCATCTTTTCCCAACCATTTCCAGCCCCATATGGACGTGCCAGCATCCCCAATCAATTCCCAATCCATCCCCATTCCATTCTCGATCACCTTTCCAGGTAAGTTTTTTTGTTTTCCCGAAACTTTTTCAATTTATTACATACTCTATTTCTCGTCCATACTCGATTTATTTCACATTAGGGACAATGTGATTTAAGTTTGCGGGAGGATTTCATCCCTTACTAACCACCTTATCTTTCATGAGTCTTTGCATTTTTGCATTTTTCGCGCTTTCTTTTAAATTTTTCAAACTTTTCAAAAGTAGGAATACAATTTGAGGGAATGATGACATAATTCCACAACGATAACCGACTAATGTGCTTCTACGCTATTTCCTAATAACATGCTATTTCATAATTTGTTTATAGACTAGGCGGTAGCTAGAGTTTCTGTTAATGCGAAATCCCTAGCTAAAAGAATTTATACCGTAGAGATTCTTTAGGATGAAATATACTAGCTCTAGTATACTTGGACTTTAACTTCACTTAATTTTCTCATCAAAGGTTTATTGATGAATAAGATTTTTCTCCTAAGAATCAATCCTAAATATGCTCATGTCATTGCAATATTTTAGGTGTCAATCCAATTGGGGTTTGTTCAATGCAACAAGAATGTAAGAAACTTTTTAATACAAGCAAACAAGTGTAGTTTTGTTTTCTAAAAACCTAATGATTCAAATTTAAACAAGCAAGTAATAAGCAATGCTAAACGAGATAAAGAAATTAATAAAAGGAAGCTCTTGGATGAGGTTATTGACTTTGGGGACTTCAATGATCAACCTATAATGTCATTTCACACAATCAAGCAATTTCCCTTAGCCTAGAATACTTAAACAAGATTAATCCACTCTCATGGCCTTAATCACTTTGCTAATTAACTAATCAAGAACAAACTCTCATTTGTGAAAAGTTAATCAACAAGCATTAATCATAAGTTCCAATAGCCCTAATACTCCTTAAACAACCACTCTCATAGGTTAAGGAAGTAAAATCTCTTATTTAGCTCTTTGGGGAATTTCATCGAACACATTGTGTGCATGAAATTCTCTATGATATAGATTAACTCTCTCAAGCCTAATATAGCATTATGAACACTAAATAAGAGAGGAAAGATGTAAACTAAGCCCTAGACATCATAGATCAATCACTAAATTCCTCTAATCTACCTCATCCATGAGCTCTAAAAAGAACTACTCACTAATCATGAAAAGCACATCAAATCTCATGAAAGAGGTGTTGTTAATCATGATTAGAGTATAGAAAGATGAAAGATTGGAAGAGATTAAGAAACTAAAACTTAGATTGCATAAATAAAAATCAAGATCTCTCTTACAAAAATACTTAGAACACTTAGGGAAAGGGTTTTAACATAAGCAAAGAGATAAAGAGATACTTAAGAAAAATTAGGTCTAAAATATTTATAGTGAACAGTGGCGAACCGGGTCGACCCGGGACAAACCGGGTACCGACCTGGTTTAAACGGGTGAAAAGTGTTCGATGGGTCGTCTGCACCGATGTCATGGAGAAAATGAAACAATAGTAGATTATGCTAGACTAGTGAACAATACATTGGGGATAGATTAGAAGAACCTGCAACGGAAGTAGAAACCGCAGGTCATGTTCAGATGGTGAACGATGTCTTTCGTGAAAGTATACCATCGGTTGCTGAGTATGGAGATAGAGGTGAATAACCTAACTTAGAAGTTTGGAGGTTCTTTGATATGTTAGACGCTGCTAAACATTCGTTATATGATGGTTGTAGAGGTGGACATTCTCCTTTAACAGGTGTAACTAAGATGATGGATATAAAGACATATTTCAATTTGAGTGAGGAGGGTGTGGATGCAATAGCTGATTATAGTGAAAGACATTTTGCCAGGAGATAATCTTGCACCAACATCATACTTTGAGATACAGAAACTTGTTGCTGGTCTTGGATTGTCGTATCAGATGATAGATGTGTGTATCGACAACTATATGATATACTGGAGAAAGGACGCATACCGTTTGATATATCGTTGTTGTCGCAAACCTCGGTATAAGGAAACAAGTGAAAGAGTGTCATTCCCATATAAACGGATGTGGTATTTGCCGTTAATAGAAAGATTGAAAATGTTATATCAATCAGAGCGCACGGCGGCGGGAGCAATGAGATGACATACAAAGCATACAACGGATGGAAAAACTTGGCAAGTCAAGGGTCGAATCTTAGGGTTATGCGGACTTCCGAGCCATGAATCTTCTTCTTTGGGTTATCGTTACCCGAATTCGGAGTACAAATCCGAGATCGAGAGACTTAGCCAAACGGTTAAGGAACATGACGCGGAGGTCGAGGAGTTGAAGAGCGCTCACAACTCGACCCGTGAGGAGCTAAAGGAGATGAAAGAAATCATGAAGACGGCATACCCTGATCTCTTTTTTTATTGCCGTCTGAAATTTTATTATAAATTAGGAGAACAATTACGAGGATCTGACAATCTATTCGTTCCACAAGAATCCACGCATACTGGGACCACGGCGAACAACTTTCCTTGCGCCACGCTGAAGATTTCTTTTTTAAGATTGCCTCATTTAACCTACAAAAATCACATCTTCTGGGAATCGAAACCCAGACTTCCTGATGTAGAAGCATTAATTAATCGTTAAGTAAACAACTCGACCAAGCGGGCTTCCACAATCCTGATCTCTTTTTAGAAAATATTTTTGTTTCTAATATTCAAAACAGTTTTTATTTGTATTTTTTGGAACAAATTCTATTTGTATTTTTTTAGAACAATTTTTATGTTTTCTGAATTTTAAATTTAATTAGTAAAAAACAATTTCATATATAATACGAATTTAAATAATTTATTATTAATATTTCATATATTTTATATATAACTATATTTTTTTTTAAACACAAATATTGAATTCTGTCGGAAATATCCCATGAGAAATCCGTTGGAACGATCGCCCGTCGGAGTGCCGTCGTAAAGATATTCGACGAATTTTCGACAACATTTCGACGAGACATTCCGACTACACTGTCGTCAGAACGTCGTTGGAATGCCATCAGAAAGATCTTCGACGACTTTCCAACAACGTTTCGGCGAGGCATTCTGACTACAACGTTGTCAGAACGTCGTCGAAAATGACTCTGACGGGATGAATCCGTCGGAAATCCCTCATACAGAATCTCGTCGGTAATCCGTAGGAACTGTTCCGACCATTTTCTAACGACCAGTGTCCGTTGGAACATTCCGACGAAATTCCGACCAAAATTGATTTCGGACGAGCTGTAATATGTCGGAAATGATTTGTCGTCAGTTTTCGGCTTCTATCTTGTAGTGTACTGATTTAATTTTCAGTTATCTCATCGGATCAAGATTTAAGCGAATCACAATGTTATTATTGAAAGCTTCGATCATTTGTTTGTGTATGTGTTTGTGTTTATGCTTACACTACAAGAAAACTTCTCAATTTCCGATGACAATTTCCGAGGACATCTATTGTCGGAAATTTTCAACAAAATTCCGACAATTCACCGGCCAATTTCCGATGAGATGATACTTTGTCGGAAAATTCTCGGTAATTTCCGACGATATTTGTTTCTCGGAAAATAGTCGGAACCTTTGTCGGAAAATTCTCAGTAATTTCCGACGATAGTTGATTCTCGGTAAATAGTCAGGATTTTGTCGGAATATTATCGGAAAGTACCGAGAGATTAAATTGTGGGTATTTCATTGGTAATATTCCCGTAAAATCGTCGGAAAAATGTCCAAGAAATTACCGAGAGGTGTCACCGTCGGAAATGTATTCTACATATACATGGAGGAGTTGATGCGTCGGTGGATCAGCTCTCTCTCTCTCCATGTTCTTCTCTTGGATCAGCTCTCTCTCTCTCTCTCTCTCCACGTTCTTCTCTTCCTCACGGCTTGGATCTGGTGATGACGACGATTGCTTGAAATCTGGTGATGACGACGACGGCTTGGAATCTGGCGATGACGACAACGGTTGGAATCCGGTGATGAGACGATGGCAAATCTGGGTTTTGCTTTGAGATTCGATACACCCAAACACCAAATCTGGGTTTTGCTTTGAGATTCGATACACCCAAACACCATGTGTATGTATCGAATCTGGGTTTTGCTTAAAATAAAAAAAAAAAATCTGGATTTTGTTTGCGAGGAAGAAGATACACACATGTGTATGTATATATTTCATTTATTTTTTTTTTAAAATAAATTGATTTCCTCGGAAATTTCTCTGAGAAATTATGATGCATTCCCGACAAATTTGATGGTCGCTGGTGTACTTCCGTCGGAAATTGTAGCCAATTTCCGAGTAGTTTCCGTGAACGCGTTCCAACAAATTTCCGAGAACACTATGTTTCCGACAATTTTCTGAGAAACCTTGTTTTCCGATGCTCTGATTCCGATGGATTTACAGTCGTCGGAAAGTTGCCAGAGTTTCTCGATTCCGACGACTCTCCGATAATAGTGACCGTTAGAATATGCATTCTATAAAACAGTGAGAGGTTGGAATTTTCTGTGTATTCAATATGAAACCCTTAGGCAAGTATTTATACAAAGCAAGAGAAGATCTAACTAATTTACCTAGTATCTACAATTGCCTTTATCGAAATAGGCAAATATACATAAAAATATGATACAATATGATTTTGCTTCTGCAGCAAGTAGAGAATATACGATCCTCTAACACCCCCCCCCCCTCAAGTTGGAGCATATGGATTGTAAATGCCCGACTTGACAACGAGTGATTCAAAATCTCGCCGACCCAAAGCTTTGGTGAAAACGTCGGCAAGTTGCTCTTTTGTATGCACCTTCTTCGTAATGATCGTCCCATCTTGAATTGCATCCCGTACCGTATGACAATCATGTTCAATATGTTTCGTCCTTTCATGAAACACGGGATTTTGCGCGATATGCAAAGCTGCTTGATTGTCACAATGTAGTTCCATGGGCTGTGTTTGAACAATTCCCAAGTCAATAAGAACATCACGCAACCATTGTAGCTCACCAACAGCGAGAGCCATACTACGATACTCTGACTCCGCCGAAAACTGAGACACCATCTTTTGCTTCTTAGTTTTCCACGAGATTGGTGAGTTCCCAAGCGTAACAAACCAAGCTCCTACGGAACGTCTAGTCAATCGACATCCAGCCCAGTCAGCGTCGAACCAACCTCGCAATTTGAGATCACAGTCATATTTCAATAATATCCCTTGTCCCGGAGTTCCCTTCAAATAGCGAACAAAATGCAGTGCACTCTCCCAATGTTCTGTCCTCGGTTCTTGCATAAATTGAGCAAGGACGTGAACAACATAAGTAAGATCTGGTCGAGTAGCCAGCAAGTATATTAATCTTCCAACCAAACGACGGTATCTCTCTGGTTCTTCAAGAAAAGGTGTCTTCGACAATGCGAGCTTCTGTTGTTGTTCAATCGGAAATGCAACATGTTTTGCTCCAAGACACCCAGCTTCACTTATGATGTCTAGAGTATACTTTCTCTGACAAAGAAAAATACCTTCAGGATTTCTTGCAACTTCAATTCCTAGAAAGTACTTTAAGGAGCCCAAATCTTTCATTCGAAAACATTTGCTCAAGTATTCTTTGAATTCTGAGATAGCTCTGGAATCATTTCCTCCAATGACCAAATCATCAACATACACAAGAATGTATATTTCAGAACCTCCATTTCGTCGACTAAACAAAGAATAATCAGAGTATGACTGCTTGAAGCCGTAATCAATCAGTGCAATGCGTAGCTTCGCAAACCAACAACGCGGAACTTGCTTCAGCCCATACAATGATTTTCTAAGACGACAAACTAGCTTCTTATCCCCTGCACGAAATCCAGAAGGCAATTTCATATACACTTCCTCTTCTAAGTCTCCATGGAGGAATGCGTTATGGACATCCATTTGATGCAACTCCCATTTCTTAGCTGCAGCTACTTCTAGAAATAGTCGAATCGTTGACATCTTTATCACAACCGCAAACGTTTCCGAATAATCGACTTCTTCTATTTGTCTATTACCAAGTACAACTAATTGAGCTTTGTATCGTTCAACTGTTCCGTCTGCTCGATACTTGATTTTATAGATCCATTTACACCCGATGGCCGTCTTTCCCGCTGGAAGTTCAACAACATCATAAGTTTTATTCAGCTCCATAACTCCGACCTCATTCTGCATCGCATCTCGCCAGATTTTATGAGACACAACATCCCTGAAAAAAACTGGTTATGTTTCTGCAGTCACCGCAGCCAGGAACGCTCTATGAGCAGGTGAGAAACGCTTACTATCAAGGTAATGGGAGATCGGGTGAAAACTTTTCTCATCCATGCTTTCTGCAAATGCAATTTCGAGTTCCCCATCGACACCATCGGTTTCAACAACTGTGTGCAAAACGAAATCCTTCAATTTGTTTGGAGTTTGTTTCGGTCGCATTCCACGACCCATATTTTCAAAAGTGTGTTCAACACAAGAACCATTGTGTGCTACACAATCCACTGCAGGTTGTGTCTCAACACAACACTGGTTTTCAGAAGTGTGTGCAACACATGAACCATTGTGTGCTACACAATCGACTGCATGTTGTGTCTCAACACGACACTGATTTTCAGAAGTGTGTGCAACACAGGAACCATTGTGTGCTACACAATTGACTGCAGGTTGTGTCTCAACACGACACTGATTGTCTAGTGTTGTAGTCGCATCATCACCACTTCCATCGCAGACTGATTCTCTTGTCGTATCTTTGACAGCATCACTTTCCCTTCGCTTATTATCTAGTTGATTTTCTTCGTCGATAGCTCCTTCATTCACTCGTTCTAGTGAAATTGCAGGTTCATCATCGAGAAGACCAAAATCACTAGGATTCAGATTGAGATCACTAGATCCTGCTAGCAATTCTCGTTGAAGAGGAAACACATCTTCCACAAAGACTACATCCCGAGATACAAAGATCTTCTCGGTTTCCAGATCGAACAAGCTCCATCCTTTCTTATCAAAGGGATAACCCACAAACAAGCATCGCCTGCTACGAGATTTAAACTTATCTCCTCCTCTTCGTTGATTGTGTGCAAATGCTAGACAACCAAACACTCTCAGATTATCATAAGACGGAGGAGATCCATATATTAACTCGTAAGGTGTTTTTCCCTTTAGCAATCGCGTTGGAGTTCTATTGATCAAGTATGCGGCTGTCAAAATACTTTCTCCCCAGAATTTGACTGGCAAAGAGGATTGAAACAACAACGCTCGAGCTACGTTCAAGATGTGCATGTGTTTTCTCTCCACCCTGCCGTTTTGTTGTGGCGTTCCAACGCAAGACATCTGATGTCGTATTCCTTGTTCTCTGAACTCCGATGTGAGACAAGTGAATTCTGTTCCATTATCACTTCTCACGATTTTTCTGTTTTTCTTGAACTGTCGTTGAGTCATTGCTACAAAGTTTCTCAGCGTTTGTCGTACTTGAGTTTTATGGCGGAGGAGAAACACCCAAACTCCTCTTGAGTGGTCATCGACAATTGTCAAGAAATAAAACGAGTTTCACAATGTTGGACTTCGATATGGTCCCCATAAGTCGCAATGAATTATATCAAAAAATTTGTTGCTTTTATTATCACTTGAATGAAATACTTCTCGACAATGTTTGGCTTTCAAACAAGTATCACAAACTGAAAAATCCCTACTCCTACTACCAACAATAGGAAGCAAATCAAAAACACCATTTGACGGATGTCCGAGTCGTTGATGCCACACCTCCTCGGCTCCGTCTTTAATCAAATGCAAAGCTCTAAAACTCGTTAAGCAACGAAAGAAGTACAATCCATCTCTAAGCTCCCCCGCTCCAGTCAGCTTCCTCGTTATACGGTCCTGGATCACACAACCCTTGTTAGCGATTTGCAATACTACATCTAGATCAACAACAAGCTAAGAAACTGATATCAAATTGCATCTTAATTCCGGAACAAACAGCACATTCTTAAGAGCAAAATCATCATCAAAAACCACTATTCCTTTCTCTCGAGACAAGCTTTGTTTTCCATTTGGAAAGCCAATGACACACGACAGCATATACTTTCGATCAAACAACATGTCACCGTAGCCGGTCATGTGATTCGATGCCTCTGTATCAAGAACCCAATCATGAGAGAAAGACTTACCACTCGAACGATGTGTGGTTCCTTGTTTTTCCTCCAAAATCTTGATCAATGTGCTCTATTGTTCATTGTTCAGACCTGTGTATCCGCTTCGTTCTGCTTCAACACTGGTTTCACCTGTGGTTTGAGCCACTACAGCGTGAACTCGAGGTATTCCACCACGTTCTCTACCAAATCCACGTCCGCCATGACTTGATAGCACGTCTCCGCAACATGGCCTGTTTTCTTGCAAACTATACACATGAGTTTGGATTTATCATCATTTCCATCCCCCATTCTACCACGTTGTGCCACGAAAGCCACATGCGATGTCTGCTGCTCTCTTCCATGCATCACCGTATTGATCCTCTCAACTGATTTCACTTTTGAGTAAACCTGGTTGAGGTTGGGCAGCGGATCCGTACTAATAATCAAAGTACGAACCCCTCCATAGATCGCATCATCGAGTCCGAGAAGGAACTGATGAATTCGATCCTCTTCACGTTTCTTTTCGAGACCCTTGTTCAGATTGCAGGTACATCCACTGCACTTACACTCCAACATCGTCTCATAGTTCAGCAAATCCTCCCACAAGACTGCAACTTTCCGTAATAGTCAATCACGGTCATGTTTCCTTGTCGGCAGAACGCCAATTCTGCCTTGATCTCTTGGATTCTCGGTCCATTGCCCTCGGAGAATCGATCTTTGATCTCCTTCCACAGCTCCACTGGATCTTCTTTATTCGCCAAAGTTCTCCTCACCTTTGGCTCCACCGTGTTCAGAATCCACAAAGTCACCATCGATTTTGCAGAAATCCAATCTTCATGCTCTGCTGCATCTTTCGCCGGCTCCGTCACACTTCCGTCAACGAATTCGAATTTCTTCTTGACTTGCAGCGCTGTTCTCACTGCTTGAGCCCATTCATCAAAGTTGTCTCCATTAAACTGAACCTGTGCGATCACTGCACCTGGATTCTCAGTCGCCGCAAGCTGGTACGTTGCAGATATTCCTTTCATCTATGTTTTCTCAGCCAAAGCCATCGTTAAGTTTCTTTAAGGTTTTGGTGTTAATTGCTCTGATACCATGTAAAACAATGAGAGACTGGAATTTTATGTGTATTCAATATGAAACCTTAGGCAAGAATTTATACAAAGCAAGAGAAGATCTAACTAATTTACCTAGTATCTACGATTGCCTTTATCAAAATAGGCAAATATACATAAAAATATGATACAATATGATTTTGCTTCTGCAGCAAGTAGAGAATCTAACGCATTCATTCTTGTAGGGTTATACATAATAACATTGTGTTAAGTTATTCATTTGATCTGATTATGATCAAAAAATTTGTAGGAAAATTGCTTTGATAATTTGATTCTCAAATATAAGCCATAATTAAGTCACAAATATCATAAGCATTTATCTTAGAAATCATTCCAAAGGATTAAGTAAATGGTTTTTACATTAACCATCCCGCACATATATTTATACATAAATTAGTCCCCACGATCACTGTCTAATAAAAATATCTAAGTTCTTTGCTTGCCAGAGAACAACAAAAGTAAAATGCCTCTCGTCTGTAAATATGGATCTTGAAAATAAAAGGGAGGCTACTACGAGTGCCACATTTGCTGCATCTTGGCCGAGACACACGATCGTTGGGAACTAGTTCTAGTTTCTCCTTCACATCGTCATTTGTAGCCACGATTCCTGGCTTGATATTAGCAAACTCCCCTACCACACAATCAATATGACAAACAACCCCGCAATCTTCACACGTGTAAAACCATTCTACTGAATCTATTATGGTTTCACAAATCTCACACCAATAAGTACCACTAACTTCATACTTACCATTACGCAAGAATAGAAAATGGTCATCACACTTGTGCTTTATCCTTTTCGGTAGAGTAGCGCACCAGAAGTCCAAGGTAAACTTGCACTCGACACAATGCAACACACTATTGTTGGGCTCATTACAAGCTCCACACGTACCTTTGTCTAGAGTAGTGAGGAATAAGGAATGGCGATGACAGTAAGAATCAGTGAACCTTGAGAGTGTTGCACACAGCACATCTAGTAGTCCCGAACGATCAGGACATATATATACAAAGCCATTTGTTACTCTCCAACAAGCATCACATCTAAAGTAACCCAAATTTGGCTTTTCCGTATGTAGAGAAAGTGGCTTTATGAAGAGTCCATGTCGTTTCTGGCGAGGAAAATTAGCGCATTTCTCGTGAAGAACAAAGTTGCATTTCATACAACTGTAGTGCTTCCCAGAATAGATAACACGTGTGCAAGCTTCGCAGCGGATGCTTTCACCACCATTAGTTATAATAGCATCTTCAATAAGTCTCAAGTTATGATGTTTGTGGGAGAAATGGTTTATTACCCCATCTTTAATCACTTCGAACGGTTTAATGTCTAAAAATTCTTCGGGCACCCCTTCAAGTTCTCGTCCATTCCACACATCTTTTCTAGTCGCACATCTTGAATGAACGGCATAAGCAGGACATATCTTGCAAGAGTAAGAACCGTGCCGCCAGTTGACTTCTTTTTGACAAATCTCACATATCCAATTCCCAAAAACAAGAGAATTGGTGTGAGCGATGCGATGTTCGTGGCGGTTGATGTTTATCACATGCGGTAGATTGATACAATCCCGATGGAACGTGAGAAAACAGGGAGTACAAATGTAAGGGCTTCCATCACCACACGTACCACAAGCATTACATGTAAAGGAGATGGGGCCGACTAATAGTGACAGTGTATGCTCATGGCACTTCGAGGCATCCACCGTGAGCTGGGGGCGTTTATTGGCACACTGCACATCCAGGCTGAAATCGCATGGTGAACAATGGTAAGCAATGTTCCCTTTCTGCTGGCAAAGATTGCATTTCCCGTTGGAATAATCAGGTGGCCCATCACGAAGAAGCATAAGTGGATGGCTTGGGTGACATGGGTGGGCAATTACCTTCGACAACCTTGGAGCGGACGTACTGGATGACAACATGCAGTTGCATCCATAAACTCCCTCATTAATGTGTTTCGTGCACTCTTTGCTACTATAATTGGAACCAGAAGTACTTCGGTGAATTTTCCATAATTTTTTCGATGAGTGATGTTTCTTAGACCGCATTTCCATATGACGGAAGACGGAAGTTATATCAAAGAATGGTTGAAAATGAAGAAGAAGGATTACAGAGATATGTAAATGCAAAAAAGTTTCACTGCTTAAATAAATACCTTCTCACAATATTGATGTACGTTTTAATAAAATACTGAAACAAGTTGATCATCTTAGCTGTAATAATTAAGCAAAGTTGTTGAGTCTTTTTTAAAGGATTAATCAAAAAAGTCTGCTCTATCTAACACTATAAATGAATCAAGTTGCATATCGTCAACTACAAATAATTAATTTGCACATGCCGCCAGTGGAAGCCTTAATTAATATATCATTTTCTTTAACTTTTTGTCGATAACTTTCTTGAATTTTTCTTCCCTTAACATGATATGTAGATGGGATAATTACATGGAAAGGCAGTTTTCCACTTTTTAATTACAGAGAAAAAGGCAGTTTTCGATTCTGGAAGCACATTTGGGGTTTTGAGATATGTGAAAAACCAATTAAACCCTTGTGTTATCATCTCTCCTAAAAACCACCGTTGTCTTCTTCTTTTCTTCTCGACGATCGCTTTCTCAGTCTAGCTCTAGCATCGTTGTGTTTCTCTTGCTTTCGCATCCACACTTCTCTGATAATGCTACTGATCGTCACCGTGAAGCTGTGCTTGATCGCTTCCCTTTTCAACTGATATGATCTGAGGTGAGGTGAATCCCCGTTTCTCCTCCTCTTCTTTATACCAATCTCGATATTTTGGATTTCACTACTTGTTTCCGTTAGACTTGTTTGCAATTTTTGTTTGGATTACGTTTTTGTTTTTGTGAATTTTGTTTCCGGGTTTTCTGTCAACTGACTCGTCTTCTATCAGGTACAATCCCACTTTAATTTCAGTTAAGAAGTTAGCCTACCAAATCGAGATCTATCTCTGTCCTAGGTTGATTACTGTTCAAATCGTGAGTGTCGGAATTGTTCACCATTGCTTACCGAAACCATAGCTAACATGTGGAGAAGAAGTCGGAGAAGGAGAGTGTGAAGCCGACTATGGCTGCTCCAAATGCCGAACCCATGGAAGTGGAAAAGCCTAAGGAAGAGAAGAAAAAGGAAACTGAAACCGGTCCCATTGGTAAATATCAAATCGTTTTCTTTTAGCTAAATTTGATGAAACGAAATCTGGAAACTAGCAGTTTTATGTTTAGCTAATTATCAAATCGATTTCTTCAGCTAGATTCTGCAATTGAGTTTGAGAATTGAACTTGAAGTGAAGAATGAGAATTGAGAAAGAGTTGAAGTGAGTTTTATGTTTAGTTTACATTTATATCTTCTAAAATTCTCGAGTCTTGATTGTTGCTTTTGTGATTATTGCTATTGTCATATATCAAATGGAGCAAAATAGGAGAGTAGCGATTTTGATTTCTTCAAATTGGAGGCCATTAAAGATAAAGCTCTTTCTGTTGAATTAAAAAGATTTTGATTCAGTTCCGATTTTTCGTCATTCGGTTTCGATGGAATAGGCTTTGTAGGTTATGTTCACACTTGGATATCTTATCATTCCTGTGTATTTAGTTGGTTTAATAGAATTATATGTGCTATGTTAGACAAGAGTAAAGTTGTAATCATTCTTGTGTATTCAGATCTGTCTAAGGAAATTCGTAAAACCGAACATTGCTTGCTTTCCTTATTTCCTCTGCACTGGCATTGTTTTAATTTGCCTGATCTGATCGGTATAACATTGTAGGTGTTGATTTTAAAATCAAACAGCTGAAAGTAAGAGGGAAAAGAGTAAACTTACAATCTGGGACACAAGTAAGCTAATTCCTATAGAGAAAACCGTGAGAGTAATTTGAGATATTGGAAAGTGTAGTTAGTTACCACAAAATTCATGGTCGATGTGATTTCTTGGCTTGTTGTTGTGTAGCTGGACAAGAAAAGTTCAGAACATTGACGAGTTCTGATTTCAGAGGCTCCCAAGGAATCATTTCTTGGCTTGTTGTTGTGTAGCTGGACAAGCTAGCGTGGACAAGCTAGCGTGGACACTTGTTATATCAGCAGTTGGTTTTTTATGCTGGAAGAGCTGCGTGGACGAGCAAGCGTGGACGAGCTGCTAGGACGAGCTAGCGTGGTGATATATCATGGTTTTTACCCCTTTTAAGCCATGATATAGGTACGTTTTATAGAGTCTTTCTACGATTTTGCAGTGTTTTAGAGTCTTTTACAGGTTTTAGCACGTTTGGAGCATAATTGGAGATATTGGAGCTTTTTGGAGCTTTCTGGGGTATTTTGGAGCAAAACAGAAGTTCGTGTAGCTGAGTACCCGATTTGAGGCCTCAGTATCGATCGATACTAACTAGTATCGGTCGATACTCACTGAAGCTAACACGAGTCGCGACTTTAAATGAAGAGTTGAAGAACTTTCCACCGATGGATTGAGCTCAAATTTTGGTACAAGACAGATCTATGGATTAACTTTCATTTGGAAGTGGTTTGAGGCCATTCCAACAGTGCGATCAAAAGTTATGCCAGTTTTCGTGAAGACAGTTCAGTCTGGCGAGCAGAAGAAGCAGTGAACAGTGTCGATCGACACTACCCTAGTATCGGTCGATACTCACTGCAGGAAAACAGGAAACACGACTTTTTACAAGTCTGGAGAGTTTGCACCTTGGTCCAGAAGTCTTTAATAATTACAAGAAGCCTCAAAACGTGTTTTAGCATTATAATTAGGTTTTTGAGCCACTTTTGTTGGCTACGCTTTATTTTTTGGAGACTTGATTAAGCTTTATTCTACTCTGGTTTTTGGAGAGACAACTCTGAACTCCTGTTTCTTATTGATTTCTGTGATGATCTATTCAATCATGTTGTTTTTATTCTCCATGTCTGAGTAGATCCACTGTTAGGTTCAGGGTTCTCATAAGGGTTTTCTCTGAATGTTAGGTTAATTGAATAATTAGGATTCACCGTCTGAATTAGTTCTTCACCATAGGTTGTTCCCATAGCTAATTCTAGGTTGACGAATCTAGAACTTAGATCTTAGGATAATTGATTAGGCACGAGAGTGCGATTAATTATCTGACAGAACCTAGAGTGAGCAAAATAGCTATTCGCAAAGAGATTTGGTTTAGTTGTTTTGTGAACATATCAAACTTGAACTAAAAGCTGGTTTATACTTTAGGATTCGCAAAGAGATTTGGAATTCTAGGATTTAGACTTAGATAGTTTTCGCAACGAGAGTTGGTTAGTTATACTTTAGTGATTTGAGTTCAAGAACTGCGCTAAATCTGAATCATGTTAGTTAGTTCATCTACATTCATTGAATTCCTGAGAAATACCCTGAGCCTATCTTCTTTCCCATTGATTCACAACTTGTTTACTTTACACACCTGCATTTAATTTCATTGCTTGGTTTAGCTTAATTTGGATCTATATAATCTATTGCGTGAATTATGGAGTTCTTGTGTTCGACCCCTACACTTACTACAACAACTGCTTTAGTATTAGGGTATTAATTTGAGCATATCAAATTTGGCGCCGTTGCCGGGGACTCAATTTCGCCATTAGATTTTAGCTAAGAATTTCGACTAAGCTCGTCGGTATCGATCGATACTACCCAGTGTCGGTCGATACCCGTCGAATTTTTTCTTCTTTTTTGTTACTTACGTTCTTGATCTTTTGTGTTTCAGGTGCATGTCTAATCGAGAAACCAAGAGAAACAAGAACACTCAGCTAGTTGATCCGTCAAACGAGCAGTTAGCACTTTTGGAACGCACAAATAGGAAAGCAAGGAAGCCAGCAGAGATGAACAATCCAATGGTATTGATTCGTGATGAAGCTGGAGCTTTGAGAGACCAAGAGGGTCATTTGTGCAATGAGAGGGGGCAACAGCTTGATGGAGATAGAAACATCATTGTCCCTCCAGCTGTTGTGAATGTTAGGAATGATGTGGTTGATCGTGGTAGGACAATTGGTGAGTACAACAGACCCAATCAGTTCTATGCCAATCGGTCTGCAATTCGTATTCCCACTTTTCAGAGGAATGACTTTGAGCTGAAACCTACATACTTCACTCTTGTGGGTCAGTATCCTTTTCATGGTCTTCCTCATGAACACCCCATGGATCACATTGAGAGGTTTGAGGACTTGGTCATTAGCATGAAGTATAATGGAGTGTCCAACGATTACTTTCTCTGTAAGCTCTTCCCACACTCTCTTGGTGGAGATGCAGCTTATTGGCTTAAGCAGTTACCCCCTGGATCACTGACTACATGGGAGGAGACGAAGAATGCGTTCCTGAATAATTTCTATGATGATGCGAGATCCGAAGAGCTCAGGAACAAGATTTCTCAGTTTTCTTAGGGTTCGACAGAGGCACTTAAGGCTGCTTGGATCAGATTCAGATCATATCAGAGAGATTGTCCACATCACGGGTTCACTAAGGTTCAGTTGCTGGGTATCTTCTTCAGAGGGATTGATTGGAGGTATCAGATGGCTTTGGATGCTGCGAGTAATGGGAATTTCAACACCAGGTATCCAGACGATGCTTATGTGCTGATTGAGAACTTGGCGTCTAGCAATAGCACTAAGAATGCTGATTTCGAGCGTAGGAAGCTAGCTGGTGGTATGGAAGGTTCACAGATTGCTGAGGTTCAAGCCAAGCTGGATTCAGTGCACAATCTTCTGATGGGTAAGACGAAAGCTGTTCACTTTGCTGATGAGGATGAAGTGAAAGGTGTTAACTACATTGGTGGCGCTAAATTTCAAAGTCAAAGATATCAATACCCACCTCACCCACCCAAAAATCTAGAGAGCAAGGTTGAGTCTATGTTTGAGCAGCTTCTTCAAGGGCAGGATAAGATGACAGTGAGCTTTAATGGGAAGTTGGATGCTCTGTACATAGATCTGCATGGAAAAATCGAGGCTCTCAGTACTAGCCACAAGATGCTGGAAACTCAGGTAGCTCAGGTTTCAGCAGTTGTCAAGGGAAAGATGGTTCATGCACAGAATGAACAAGTCAATGCGATCACCTTAGGAAGTGATGAAGAGGTCGATCCAAGAGTGAAAATTGGCCTAACTGCAAAGAATCTCGTCGATGACGACGACGAAGCTCCCGAAATCGCCCCAGTATCGATCGATACCACCCAGCATCGGTCGATACCCGTCCAAGGATCTGCCAAAGACGTTTCGACACAACAAGTATCGACCGACACCACCCAGTGTCGATCGACACCAGTGCAAATACTCTCACGGGACATCTCAGAACCCCTAGTGTCGACCGACACCACACCTGTATCGATCGATACCACATCTGAAGATACGACAGAGAAGCCTTATATCGATCGATACCATTCTAGTATCGATCGACACCCCTCGCAGACTGAGCCAGAAACTGTGAAAACACCCAAGATTGTCGAGGAAAGGGTTTACAAGCCTAATGTGCCATATCCTATACCACCTAGACATCTCATGAACCCCATTTCTGTAGAGAAGTTACTCGCTTTTGAGAAGATGGTCAGGAGGATCCCCCACACTATATCTTTTGAGGAAGCTTTTGAGAACCGTCCTATAGCGTGTTACTTCCAAATTGCAGAGAAACTGAGGAAGAGATCAAGACACTTTTCATCAAGCCAAGAAGCACACCACCACCATTGAGGCAGCTGACCAAGAGGGAAGACCCAAGCATATTCTCAGTTCCATGCTCTATTTCTGGAGTTGAATTCAAAGAGTCTCTCGTTGACTCGGGGGCTTGCGTCAATGTCATGTCAATGGCAATTGCAGAGAGAGTGGGAGCTGATATTTGACCGCCCAAGACATCCATCACATACGTGAACTGTATCACCTCACTTCCGCACGGTACAATCCCTGATTTGATGGTCACATTAGGAGATTGTCTGGTTCCTACTGATTTTCAGGTTGTGGAGATGAGTGCAAGATCTACTATGCAGTTGATTCTTGGAAGACCATTCATGGCTACGGTTGGTGCCATTATGGACACACCCAACAAGAGAGTCTCATTCTCATACATTGATAAGGAGGTGTACTACAAAGCCATTCCTTCTGGAAGAATTCCCACACGTGTCTCTTGCATCGATGTTGTCACAGGAGAGACGTTGGCAGCTGATCCTTTGGAAGAGCCTCCTGACGTACCGACTCTCATGGACATTCTAGATAGTCCTTCTGTCATCACCAAGAAAAACGTCAAAACAGCTAAGACAAAGAAGAAGGTAAAGCGCAAAGGAGTAAAAGGTGCTCCCTCTATGACTTTAATCCCTCAAAAGTGTGATGGAGATTCGATTGAGTATAAGGTGAAGTGCAAAGGAACCTCAAAACCATTCTCCAAGGCTAGAATCATTCTTACTTCGTAGATGAAAGAGAAAGGAAAAACGGTTATAGAGAGCATGTTGAGTAGAACTCTGAGTCTGCAAGTATCTATCTGTGGAACTTGCATGAGAGTAAGCTCTCAACCTCGCTCCGACTGATCACCTGAGCCAAAGTCAAGCTAATGACTAAAAACAAGCGCTTGGTGGGAGGCAACCCACTGGTAAGTTATACATAAGTTTTTCTATTATTTTTGTTTTTGATTTTTGGTTTTTGGTTTTGTGTTTCACGTGAAGAAGCAGATTCAGAAGAGTAGCATCGATCGACACCAATCCGGTATCGATCGACACCATCCACGCGACGAAGGAGCAGAAACTTGCTGCGAGTATCGATCGATACCAGTGATGTATCGGTCGACACTCATCACCATCTCGGGTAAATCCTTCAATTTTCACCAATTCACTCAACTCTTATGTCTTCTTTTACCAACTCTAGACTAGATAACACTGGGGACAATGTTGTTTAAGTCTGGGGGAGGTAGTTGCTGACAACGTGTTTGTTTTTCTTAAAGTCAGTCGTTTTTGTGTCAAATTTTTTTTATTGAGTCAAAATTTTGTTGGAGATTATGATCTTGTTCTTGACTCTTTTGTTCTGACTTTGCTTCTAAGTGACCACTGTTACAGAATCAGTTACAGATCGACTAATGAAAAATCCAAAGGCTGACCAGTTAACTAGAAGACACACATGTTTCCAGCATAGTTCTTTTAAAGCCTGAGCCAAATTTCTGCACTTCATCGATGTGGTTAGTATTCATAGAGCTTGATTCCTCATTTATGTCTGACAAAGGAACCTATGTGTTTAAAAAATGATAGTATCTCTCTCCCCTGTTATAAGTTAATAAATAAGTGCATAAAAAGATGAGATGATTTTCTCCTAAGTAGAGGGTTAGGAATATTTCCAGCGATCCCATTATTCTACTTGGTGAGGGATGATCACACAGAGGATTGGAAGCGATGCTAGAATTTTCCTATGATGCCATTATTCGCCTACAACCTTTGATACATTGAGAGGGAAGAACCGGGGATTCGGTGGCAAACACCATCAATACTCACGTCTCAAACCTTGATTTGTATATGCGAATCTAAAAAAAAAATAAAAAAAAAATAAAAAAAAAAAAAAGTGATAAATGCTGCGAAAGAACAAAATAAGAAATAAGTATGGGGGAGAGAAAATGATACAAAAAGTGTGAAATTTGGTGGTTCCTTGTTATGATATTGTATGGGAAAGAATGTAGAAGGTTCTTGGTATTAATCACAGTGATAAAACTGGCGATGAAAAGTTTAATTGAACAACGCTGCAAAATAATGTGTGTAGTCTGGGGAAGCTGCGAATGCCTACGGAGAAGTACATGGTGGTTAGATTTGGATCTGGTTAGGTGACATTTGGGTGCTTGGGAAAAGGATCATTGCAACGTTCCAAGAACAGGTGAGTCTCCGTGTTTTCAAACTTCTTTCTCTAGTTTAGTCTTCTATTTGCTTGAGGGCAAGCAAAGGCTAAGTCTGGGGGAGTTAATATATCATGGTTTTTACCCATTTTAAGCTATGATATAGGTCCGTTTTATAGAGTCTTTCTACTATTTTGTAGTGTTTTAGAGTCTTTTACAGGTTTTAGCACGTTTGGAGCATAATTAGAGATATTGGAGCTTTCTGGAGTATTTTGGAGCAAAACAGAAGTTCGTGTAGTTGAGTACCCGATTTGAGGCCTCAGTATCGATCGATACTAACTAGTATCGGTCGATACTCACTGAAGCTAACACGAGTCGCGACTTTAAATGAAGAGTTGAAGAACTTTCCACCGATGGATTGAGCTCAAATTTTGGTACAAGACAGATCTATGGATTAACTTTCATTTGGAAGTGGTTTGAGGCCATTCCAACAGTGCGATCAAAAGTTATGCCAGTTTTCGTGAAGACAGTTCAGTCTGGCGAGCAGAAGAAGCAGTGAACAGTGCCGATCGACACTACCCTAGTATCAGTCGATACTCACTGCAGGAAAACAGGAAACACGACTTTTTACAAGTCTGGAGAGTTTGCACCTTGGTCCAGAAGTCTTTAATAATTACAAGAAGCCTCAAAACGTGTTTTAGCATTATAATTAGGTTTTTGAGCCACTTTTGTTGGCTACGCTTTATTTTTTGGAGACTTGATTAAGCTTTATTCTACTCTGGTTTTTGGAGAGACAACTCTGAACTCCTGTTTCTTATTGATTTCTTTGATGATCTATGATATGCTCAAATTAATACCCTAAAAGTACTAAAGCAGTTGTTGTAGTATAGTTAGAGGTCGAACACAATAACTCCAGAATTCACACAATAGATTGTATAGTTTCGAATTAAGCTAAACCAGAAAGATGTAATTGAAAGCAAGTACGTAAATTAAACAAGTTGTGAATCAATGGGAAAGAAGATAGGCTCAGGGTATTTCTCAGGAATTCAATGAATGCAGATAAACTAACTAATAGGATTCAGATTTAGCGCGGTTCTTGAACTCAAATCACTAAAGTATAGCTAACCAACTCTCGTTGCGAAAACTACCTAAGTCTAAATCCTAGAATTCAAAATCTCTTTGCGAATCCTAAAGTCTAAACCAGCTTTTAATTTAGGTTTGATTCGTTCACAAAACAACTAAACCAAATCTCTTTGCGAATAGTTGTTTTGCTCACCCTAAGTTCTATCATGTAATTAATCGCACTCTCGTGCCTAACCAATTATCCTAAGATCTAAGTTCCAGATTCATCAACCTAGAATTAGCTATGAGAACAACCTAAGGCGAAGAACTAATTCAGATGGTGAATCCTAATTATTCAATCAATCTAACATTCAGAGAAAACCCTTATGAGAACCCTGAACCTAACAAGGGATCTACTCAGACATGATTAATGGAACAGAAATCATAGATGAATAGAATTGCATAAAAGAAATAAATCAGAAACAAAAGGGGTTCAACGTTGTCTCTCCAAAATCCCTAAAACAATCTCTCTCAATCAGAACAAAAGTAAAATAAAGCTTAGCCAACAAAAGTGGCTGAAAAACCTAATTATAATGTTAAAACACGTGTTGGGGATTCTTGTAATTATTAAAGACTTCTGGACCAAGGTGCAAACTCTCCAGACTTGTAAAAATTCGAGTTTCCTGTTTTCCTATAGTTAGTATCGACCGACACTAAGGTAGTATCGACCGACACTAGTCACTGCTCGCCATACTGGACTGTCTTCACGAAAACTGGCATAACTTTTGATCGCACCGTTGGAATGACCTCAAACCACTTCCAAATGAAAGCTAATCCAAATATCTGTCTTGTGTCCAAATTTGAGCTCAATCCATCGGTGGGAAGTTCTTTAAATCTTCATTTAAAGTCGCGACTTGTGCTTCAGTGAGTATCGACCGATACTAGCTAGTATCGATCGATACTGAGGCCTCAAATCGGGTACTCAGCTACACGAACTTCTGTTTTGCTCCAAAATGCTCCAAAATGCTCCAGAAAGCTCCAATATCTCCAATTATGCTCCAAACGTGCTAAAACCTGTAAAAGACTTTAAAACACTACAAAATAGTAGAAAGACTCTATAAAATGGACCTATATCATGGCTTAAAAGGGGTAAAAACCATGATATATCACGCCCCCAGACTTAGCCTTTGCTTGCCCTCAAGCAAATAGAAGACTAAACCGGAGATAGAGGTTTAAAAACACGGAGACTCACATGTTCATAAAGCATTGCAATGACCCTTTTCCCAAGCACCCAGAAGTCACCTAACCAGATCCAAATCTAACCACCATGTACTTCTCCGTAGACATTCGCAGCTTCCCCAGACTACACACATTATCTCACAACATCGTTCAATTAAACCCTTCATCGCCAGTTTCATCGCTGTGGTTAACACCAAGACCCTTCTAGATTCTTTCCCATACAATATCATGACAAGGAACCACCCAAATTTAACACTTTTTGTATCACTTTCTCTCCCCCAGAATTATTTCTTGTTTTGTTCTCCTTTTTTTTTTTCTTTTTGGTTCGCATATACATATCAAGGTATGAGACGCGAGTATTGATGGTGTTTGCCACCGAATCCCCGGTTCTTCCCTCTCAATGTATCAAAGGGTGTAGGCGAATAATGGCATCATAGGAAAATCCTAGCCTCGCTTCCATCCTTTGTGTGATAATTCCTCACCAAGTAGAATAATGGGATCGCTGGAAACATTCCTAACCCTCTACTCAGAAGAAAATCATTTCATCTTTTATGCTCTTATTTATTAACCTATGATAGGGGAGAGAGATACCATTACTTTAAACACATGGGTTCCTTTGTCAGATATGAATGAGGAATCAAGCTCTATGAATACTAACCACGTCGATGAAGTGCCAAAATTTGGCTCAGGCTTTAAAAGAACTCTACTGGAAACATATGTGTCTTCTAGTTAACTGGTCAGCCTTTGGATTTTTCATTAGTCGATCTGTAACTGATTCTGTAACAGTGGACACTCAGAAGCAAAGTCAGAACAATAGATTCAAGAACACGATCATAATCTCCAACAAATTTTTGACTCAATAAAACAAATTTGACACAAAAACGACTGACTCTAAGAAAAACAAACACAATGTCAGCGACTACCTCCCCCAGACTTAAACAACACTGTCCCTAGTGTTATCTAGCCTAGAGTTGGTAAAAGAAATCAAAAGAGTTGATTGGATGGATGAAAATCGAAGGAGGCTTACCTGGGTGGCGGGTATCGACCGATACCATGGTGGTATCGATCGATACAAGGGAAAATTGGTCGATGCTATGTTGACATCAACCGATTTGTTGCTCACGGTCCCTTGAGAAATACCCAGCTCCTTTTGCGTGTGGATGGTGTCGATCGATACCGTGTGGGTGTCGATCGATACTCCTCTTCTGAATCTGCTGCATGTGAAACGCAAGACACAAAACCAAAAATAAAACCCAAAAATAAAATAAAAACAGACTCACCAGTGGGTTGCCTCCCACCAAGCGCTTGTTTAACGTCAGTAGCTTGACTTTGCTCAGGTGATTAGTTGAAGCGAGGTTGAGAACTCACTCCCATGTAAGCTCCACAGGTAGACACCTCCAGATTCAGAGTTCTGCTCATCATGCTCTCTATAACCTCCTTTCCTTTCTCTTTCAGCTCTGGAGTAAGAATAACTCTAGCCTTGGCGAATGGTCTCGAGGCTCCTTTGTGCTTCACCTTGTACTCGATCGAGTCTCCATCACACTTATGAGGGATCAAAGTGACTTGGGCAGCACTTTCGACTTTCTTGCTCTTCGCTTTCTTCTTTGTTGCTGTAGCCTTCTTAGCAACCGTCTTGGTGATGCTGGGAGGTTCATCTGAAACGGTCGCGACCTTTGGCTCATCGCAAGGCTCATCCAGCAGATCGATCATCAGTGTCTCGCCGGCAGCAGTGGTGATGCATGAGACATGTCTGGGTGTTCTTCTAGAAGGGATGGCGTCATAGTAGACCTCGTCGTCAATGTAAGAGAAAGAGATTCTCTTGTTCGGTGTGTCCATGATCGCACCAGCAGTAGCCATAAACGGTCTTCCCAAAATCAAAGGAACCTTAGATCCTTCGCTCATCTCCACAACCTGAAAATCAGTAGGAACCAGACAGTCTCCTACTTCGACAGGCAAATCGAGGATCGTAGCATAGGGAAGTGAGCTAGTGGAGTTTGCGTATGTGAGAAGTGTCTTGGGAGATCCCATATCAGCTTTTAATTTCTCTGCATTCTCCCTTGACATGAGGTTGACACTAGACCCCTGAGTCAACAAAGGATTCCTTGAACTTGACTCCAGAGATGGAGCATGGAACTGAAAATTTTCCTGGGTCTTCCCTCTTAGTCAGCTGCTTAGGTGGAGGTGGTGTACTTCTGGCCTTGATGAAGAGTGCCTTGATCTCTTCCTCAGTTTCTCTACAGTTGTGGAAGTAACACTCCAAAGGACGGTTTTCAAAAGCTTCTTCAAAAGATATAGTGCTGGGAATCCTCCTGACCATCTTCTCAAAAGCGAGCAACTTCTCCGCAGTTATGGGTTTCATGAGATGTCTAGGTGGTATAGGATATGACACCCTAGGCTTGTAAACCCTTTCCTCGACAATCTTGGGTGTTTTCTCAATTTCTGGATCAGTCTGCGAGGGGTGTCGATCGACACTAGTGGTGGTGTCGATCGACACAGGTGGGTTTGAAACGACTCGAACATGTGTCTGGGCGGGTATCGATCGACACTGGCTGGTGTCGGTCGATACAGGGGGATTTTCAGAATCCCAATCGTCATCGTCAGCTTGGTGTCGATCGACACAGGTAGTGGTGTCGATCGATGCTTGTTGCTTCAAAACGTCCTTGGCAGATCCTTGGACTGGTATCGACCGATGCTCGGTGGTATCGATCAATACTGGGGAAATTTCGGGAGCTTCTTCGTCGTCATCGACGAGATTCTTTGCAATTAGGCCAATTTTCACTCTAGGATCGACCTCTTCATCACTTCCTAAGGTGATTGCATTGACGTGTTCATTCTGTGCATGAACCATCTTTCCTTTGACAGCTGCTGCAGTCTGAGCTACCTGAGTATCCAGCATCTTCTGATGAATTTTAAGAGCTTCGATTTTCCCATTCAGATCGGTGTATAGAGCATCCAGCTTCCCATTAAAGCTCACCGTCATCTTCTCTTGCCCTTGAACCAGCTGTTCAAGCATATCCTCGATCTTACTCTCATGAGTCTTAGCAGGTACCTGCTGATAAGATGAACTCCCATAGTTCCCTGTGTAACCACTGCTCTGGAAAGGTTTTTGGCTAAACTGATTCGACCCAGGACCACCTTGATAACCCTCAGATTTGAATCCTCCTTGCTGAAAGTTGTTGTTGTAGTGATTCCTCTGACCTTGAAAACCAGAACCACCAACGTAGTTAACATCTTCTACCTCATCCTCCTTGAAAACCTCGACATTATCAGCAAAGTGAACAGCTTTCTGCTGCTTGCCCATCAACAAATTGTGCACCGAATCCAGCTTCGCATGCACCTCAGCAATCTGTGAACCCTCTATACCACCAGCTAGCTTCTTACGCTAAATGTCAGCACTCTTTGTGCTATTGCTTGACGCAAAATTCTCAATCAGCTGGTAAGCATCATCAGGATATTTGGTAAAGAAGTTACCATTGCTCGCAGAGTCCAAAGCCATCTGATATCTCCAATCAAATCCTCTGAAAAAGAAACTCAGTAGCTGAACCATAGTGTACCCATGATGTGGACAATCCCTCTGATACGATCTGAATCTTCCCCAAGCAGCTTTGAAAGCCTCAGTCGTTCCCTGAGAAAATTGGGAAATCTTGTTCCTAAACTCTTCTGATCTCGCATCGTCATAGAAGTTATGCAGGAAAGCAGTCTTGGTCTGATTCCACGTAGTCAATGACCCAGCTGGTAGTTGTTTGAGCCAATAAGAAGCATCCCCACCAAGAGAGTATGGGAAAAGCTTACAGAACAAGTAATCGTAGGACACTCCATTGGATTTGATGCTAGAGACCAAATCCTCGAACTTCTCGATATGATCCATGGGATGCTCATGAGAAAGACCATGGAAAGTGTGTTGACCCACAAGAGTGTAGTACGCAGGCTTTAGCTCGAAATCATTCCTCTGAAAGGCAGGAGGATGAATCGCTGATCGATTTGCGTAGAACTGATCAGGTCTGTTGCATTCACCAATTGTTCTACCACGCTCAATCGCAGCATTCGCAGCATTCACTGCAGCTGGAGGGGCAATAGCGTTTCCTTCTCCATCGAGTCTCTGCCCTCTCTCATTGCACAAGTGACCCTCTCGGTCTCTGGAAGCACCAGCCTCATCCTGAATCAAAACCACTGGATCGTCTTTTATCGTTACTGGCTTCTTTGCTTTTCTGAGTGTGCGTTCCAACTGTGCTAGCTGCTCGTTTGACAAATCAACTAGCTGAGTGTTCTTGTTTCTCCTGGTTTCTCGAGTAGGCATACACCTGAAACACAAAAGATCAAGAACGTAAGTAACTAAAAAAAACGTGTCGGGTGTCGACCGATACCAAGGGGTATCGATCGATACTCGACGATTTAGACAAAATTCTTCACTGAAATCTAATGGCGAAATTGAGTTCCCGGCAACGGCGCCAAATTTGATATGCTCAAATTAATACCCTAAAAGTACTAAAGCAGTTGTTGCAGTATAGTTAGGGGTCGAACACAATAACTCCAGAATTCACACAATAGATTGTATAGTTTCGAATTAAGCTAAACCAGAAAGATGTAATTGAAAGCAAGTACGTAAATTAAACAAGTTGTGAATCAATGGGAAAGAAGATAGGCTCAGGGTATTTCTCAGGAATTCAATGAATGCAGATAAACTAACTAACATGATTCGGATTTAGCGCGGTTCTTGAACTCAAATCACTAAAGTATAGCTAACCAACTCTCGTTGCGAAAACTACCTAAGTCTAAATCCTAGAATTCCAAATCTCTTTGCGAATCCTAAAGTTTAAACCAGCTTTTAATTTAGGTTTGATTCGTTCACAAAACAACTAAACCAAATCTCTTTGCGAATAGTTGTTTTGCTCACCCTAAGTTCTATCATGTAATTAATCGCACTCTCGTGCCTAACTAATTATCCTAAGATCTAAGTTCCAGATTCATCAACCTAGAATTAGCTATGAGAACAAACTAAGGCGAAGAACTAATTCAGATGGTGAATCCTAATTATTCAATCAATCTAACACTCAGAGAAAACCCTTATGAGAACCCTGAACCTAACAAGGGATCTACTCAGACATGATTAATGGAACAGAAATCATAGATGAATAGAATTGCATAAAAGAAATAAATCAGAAACAAAAGGGGTTCAACGTTGTCTCCCCAAAATCCCTAAAACAATCTCTCTCAATCAGAACAAAAGTAAAATAAAGCTTAGCCAACAAAAGTGGCTGCAAAACCTAATTATAATGTTAAAACACGTTTTGGGGATTCTTGTAATTATTAAAGACTTCTGGACCAAGGTGCAAACTCTCCAGACTTGTAAAAATTCGAGTTTCCTGTTTTCCTGTAGTTAGTATCGACCGACACTAAGGTAGTATCGACCGACACTAGTCACTGCTCGCCAGACTGGACTGTCTTCACAAAAACTGGCATAATTGTTGATCGCACCGTTGGAATGACCTCAAACCACTTCCAAATGAAAGCTAATCCAAATATCTGTCTTGTGTCCAAATTTGAGCTCAATCCATCGGTGGGAAGTTCTTCAAATCTTCATTTAAAGTCGCGACTTGTGCTTCAGTGAGTATCGACCGATACTAGCTAGTATCGATCGATACTGAGGCCTCAAATCGGGTACTCAGCTACATGAACTTCTGTTTTGCTCCAAAATGCTCCAAAATGCTCCAGAAAGCTCCAATATCTCCAATTATGCTCCAAACGTGCTAAAACCTGTAAAAGACTCTAAAACACTACAAAATAGTAGAAAGACTCTATAAAATGGACCTATATCATGGCTTAAAAGGGGTAAAAACCATGATATATCAATCTATTCAATCATGTTGTTTTCATTCTCTATGTCTGAGTAGATCCACTGTTAGGGTTTTCATTCTCCATCTCATAAGGGTTTTCTCTGAATGTTACGTTAATTGAATAATTAGGATTCACCATCTGAATTAGTTCTTCACCATAGGTTGTTCCCATAGCTAATTCTAGGTTGACGAATCTAGAACTTATATCTTAGGATAATTGATTAGG
Organism: Eutrema heterophyllum; assembly: GCA_002933915.1. NCBI lineage: Eukaryota > Viridiplantae > Streptophyta > Magnoliopsida > Brassicales > Brassicaceae > Eutrema > Eutrema heterophyllum. The sequence continues at coordinate 535,441 of PKMM01026215.1, read as the reverse complement.
CACGAGAGTGCGATTAATTACCTGACAGAACCTAGAGTGAGCAAAATCGCTATTCGCAAAGAGATTTGGTTTAGTTGTTTTGTGAACATATCAAACTTGAACTAAAAGCTGGTTTAGACTTTAGGATTCGCAAAGAGATTTGGAATTCTAGGATTTAGACTTAGATAGTTTTCGCAACGAGAGTTGGTTAGCTATACTTTAGTGATTTGAGTTCAAGAACTGCGCTAAATCTGAATCTTGTTAGTTAGTTCATCTACATTCATTAAATTCCTGAGAAATACCCTGAGCCTATCTTCTTTCTCATTGATTCACAACTTGTTTACTTTACGCACCTGCATTTAATTTCATTGTTTGGTTTAGCTTAATTCGGATCTATATAATCTATTGCGTGAATTCTAGAGTTCTTGTGTTCGACCCCTACACTTACTACAACAACTGCTTTAGTACTATTAGGGTATTAATTTGAGCATATCACGTGGACAAGCTAATGTAGACACTTGTTATATCAGCAGCGACACTTGAAGTTGGTTTCTTATGCTACAATGCTTTGACGAGCAAGCGTGGACGAGCTGCATGGACGAGCTGCGTGGATGAGCTGCTAGCGTGGACGAGCAGCTAGTGTGGACGAGCTGCTTGTGTTTAACTTCAAATCCTCATTTGATTAGAGACTAATTATAATTGAAAGATCGAATCTTGGCTATTTATTTTTGGAACGAGAAACTGTTTATTCATGGCTATCATTTTGTTATCCAACTTGCATATTCTTAAGCTTCAATTGGAAGCCTTTACTAGGTGGACATGGGTGCGTGGAAAAGAAATAGCGGATATGAGAGCGTGGATAAGAGAGTGTGGATAAGAAATAGTGAATCTGAGTTTGTTTTCATGTCTGAGTTTTGAGTTCCTTTCTAAAGAAGCTCGATCCCTGCAATCACTTATCTTGATTCATACGTTTTACCAAAAACATCTTATAATTTTGTTGTATCTAAAGATGCAGCCAAGATTGGTATAATACCAAACGAACAAACCTTTGTAAATGTAATCAAAATATTTTACCCAAATGTTAAGATATAACTAAATCAAAATAGCTTTTGCCCCTATCAAAAAAAGAAGTTACCAATATCTAAATAAAAGAAATGAATGCATATACAAAGGACTTTCTGTCCCCTATATCTTGTCCGTTGGATGATATCCATGATCTCATGTCCACATCTTGTTCTTCTACGTTTTCGACATCTTCATCTATACAAGTCCATCCATGATTCTTAATCTATGGTTTTCAAAATATCATACATATCACATCATCAAAATATCAATATAACAATCCATATTAATTCATCCATAAATGCACATCCATGATTTACAAGCTCACTAGGCCTAAGAAACCACTATCTTATACAAAATGAAAAGTTCCAAGGATAAAATCAAGCAAACGTTGTCCATAGTAAACTGTCCACCGTATTCTATCCACGTCTTGTGGATAACGTCTCGTGGATAATGTCTCGTGGATAACATCTCGTGAATATCGTCTCGTGGACGCGGACAAAGACCTCCAAAGAATGCAAAACCAACTACCCAAAAGGCATCATATGCAAAGACCTGCAATTGTAAAAAGACATCTTTTGGCTCTCGTGGATAACGTCTCGTGGACATGGACAAATTCCTACAATTGTAAAAAGGCATCATATGCAAAACCAGCTACCCAAAACATTATTAATTACTTGAAAAGAACACATAAAAGGCAGGGAAGATCTTCAGGAAGACAAAAGTGGAACGTACCTCACAAATGAGAGTACCATCCAATCGTTCTCATATAGTTCTCGTGGACAACGGCTCATGGACAACGACTCATGGACAACGGCTCATGGACAACGGAACTGCAAAATGCTAAAGATCCAAATTTTTATCATCACTGTTCTTACAAGTTGTGGCCAACTAACATGCTAAAGATCCAAATTTTTATCATCAATGAACTCTAAAATCCAGTAAAAACCCAATCTAAAACTATGATATTAAATTCCAACATGGAGACGAATGTGTTTGCCAACAACTCTACCATCCATTGGAACCTGTCCACGAGTGAACACATCAGAAAGCGTGGACAAGTTATTGTGGATACGAAACCTCTTAAACAATCTGAGATGTCCATTTCAGATTCAAAACCTCTTCTTCTTCAATGGATCCAAATAACTACAGATTCAAAGGAAGAAGAAGAGCATTACAAAAGTCCTATCGAAAACCTGAGATATATCCATCACAATTCCCAAACATGAAAGGTCGAAACTTTGAAAGAGAAAAACGAGCGTACCCAATAGAAACCGAAGGGAGCAACAAATAGTAGAGATGGAGTGGAGTGAGAGAGAGAGGGAGAGAGGAGAAGTCGTCGTGAGTCAGCTGAAGAGAACCACCGCCACCGCGAGAAGAAGTTGTAGTATGATTCCGATTGGTTATTGAACACTCATCGCGAGAGAGAGAGAGAGAGAGAGAGAGAGAGAGCTTACGGCATCTGTATCTCGAGAATGAGTCAAAGCTGGCTTTAATCTCTCACCGCCGGTGCTACTCCCCCACTGAGAGAAGAAGTTGCAGTCTGATTTCGATTGGGTTTTCCTCTTTGAGAGATTCATCACCAAAATCGATTCTTTTTTTTTTTATAAAGAAAACGTCTCCGGCGAAACTAGAGAGAAGAGAAGAAGAGAGAGCCGATGTATGGTAAGTTTAATGAAGGGTAAGTCTGGATTTTCACATATTCAAAAACCCATGAAAGTGCCCCAGAAGTCACAATTGACTGTAAGAATAAGTGGAAAATGTTATTTTTGATGTAATTGACCCTATGTAGATCAAGGAACTGCATAGCACTAAATTAATCCATTCTTTAGTCAAAAAGTCGTCAGGACATATATATTAGTTATCTCTGAGACACTATAGCATAAATTATTACATATTTACGCTGAACTAATCCACACTTTGATTGTTTCCATAAAAGATTATCTAAATTGTATTTTTTTCTCACGTTTGTATCTACTATATAAAGAGGGTTGACTAGACATCTAGACCCCTTCAATCTACAAACTATTTCTCTTTAGATTATTTGCCTCAACCTTATACTACCCCAATCATTTTAATCGCTAAACTAATTCTACAAATACAATTAAATTTGTAAAATTGTGTTTTAATTACCACAAATTGCGTCTTATGAACTGCCATTAAAAGTTTTAATTTTTAAAATAACCCGACCCGACATTAACCCAAATGTTGGGTTTATTTTTTAATAAACAACTGAACATGTATGTCTCTAATTACTGAGAACGTATGTGGAAGCATACCAATAAAATCCATAGTGTAGGTTATAATTTAAAGAGAAATAGAACAACCATTTGGGTTAATTAGAGAGTAGAGACATACATGTTAAGTTGGACTCATATAACAAAAAAAACTAAAAGGAAAGTTTTAACCTTAAGGTATCGATCGATAGAGAACTAGATAAACTTATGAGACTCGAAATATTTACATATTTCCAATAAGTATAACTTCCACTCCACTAGCCTGCTTACAGCATACTCGCGCAGTGGGTATATAATTTTCCTTGGAGGTGGCGAATCACATAAGGACACGTGTCATAGATTAGTCATTGGCCACTAGACCTAAAGGTGTGCCACTATGAGGGGGTGCGGTTACGAGGCTGAGTGGTCATACCTTAGGACATGATATATTTTTCCCAAAATCGTTGGTTCGAGCCCAGCCGGTGTGGAAGTAAAGGGATGAGTGGCACATACCAGAATAAAGAGTCACATGTTCTTGAACCCGCCAACTCGTGCCATTTAATCTGGAGAGTGCAGTAATAGGGAGATGTTCTTTCCCGAGAGCGGGATCTGATATTTCTGTCTTAACACTCACACTAAAAACTCTCTACGGAGAAAAAACGCTTTCTCAAAAGACTGAACCTTCGATTCATTTCGATTCAATCATTCAATCCACTAAAATCTCACTAAATAGTTTAAACCTTCGCAGATCCATCCTTCCTAATAACCCAAAGTGATACCTTATCTGTTTCTTTCACTTTGTTTTCCATCTATCTTTCATGTTTCCAACGCTTCTCTATCGGGATCTTTTTTTGGGATTTGTTGAATTGAGCATCGGAGAGCCAACGGTAAAACACACACCATCGTGTTTTCTTGATTTCCACGTATTTTGATGTTTTGCATGAGATTTACTCTGAGAGAAAGACAATTACCTCAAACACAGTATTTAAACATTATATAATAGCGGAAACACTATATAATACCTCAAAGACTATATAATAGCAGAAAATTACCTCAAACACTAGTATTTAAAAAATTACCTCAAACACTAGTATTTCGACCCTCCACAATTCCAGTATTTAAAAATATCATATCTACAATATTCAAACTATATTAAGTTAATTGCTGCTATTATATAGTAGATATAATTCATAATGTTCTAAATAATCTTATGTCTATATAAACTCTAGATTATACACAGTAGAAAAACAAAAATCGTTGAAATATCATATTACACTAAAAAGTAGTAATATTTTACGCATAATCATATAGAGAAGCAGTAAATACGTACGAGATAAGAGAGCCAGAATGGAAAATAAAGTGAGTATATTGAAGACTTTCTTCATTTTTCTTGAATGTTTTGTTACGAAGAGAGAAAGTACAAGAGATACTTAAGAGCAAAGACAATTAATGTTGGAGTTTGATAACTTACCATCATCTTGGCACACTAATATATATATTAGAGAAATGGTGTTTTTGCATGGATTGGGCAATTTATGTACTTAGTTATCTTTTAGATCCTCACTACAAGAAAACAGCTCGATTCCCGACGGAAATTCCGACCACTAAAATTTCGTTGGAATTTCCCGACCAATTTCCGATGAAATACCGAGGAAAAACGATCCATCTAAAATTGGTTGGGAATTTCCGACGAAACTTTATTGGTCGGAATTCCGACCAATTTCCGACGAGTTAGAGACCGATGTAAGATCGTCGGAAATCGGTCGGAATTCCAGACCAATTTCTGATGAAATAGATCCGTTAATCTGCCCGTTACATTAGCCGTTTTATTGGTCGGAAATCGGTCGGAATTCCAGACCAATTTCCGATGAAATAGATCCGTTAATCAGCCCGTTGCATTAGCCGATTTATAGCCGTTTGCGATTATAAAACCGGTCGGAAACCGGTCGGAAATACGCGGAAAATCCATTATAAATATCTCTCCACCCTCATTCACAACTTAAACACACAAAAAAACTTAGAAAATGTCTTCTTCAAATCCAAACCCTTATGATTATTTTCGATCGTGGATGGATAAACCACGGCAAGATCCAGCGACGAATCAACTGACGGATGAGTATGCACAAGGTGTTGAGGAATTCATGACATTTGTGACAAACAATAGCATGACGTCGGAATACGATAAATTGTATTGTCCATGTACTAAATGTCGGAATCATAGATTAGTCTCTATTAAGTATGGAATCACCTTTATAGGAATGAGTTTATGCCGGGTTACAAGGTTTGGTATACGCACGGAGAAAATGATTCAATGGTGCAATATTATTGTAATAGTTTTAATTATTCGGGTAGGATAGAGGAATCAACACCGGAAGTAGATGCAAACGTTCAGATGGTGAATAATGCGTTTCGTGAAAACGTACCATCGTATGTTCAGGATGGTATTGGAATAGAGGAACCTAATTTGGAAGCTCGGAAGTTTTTTGATATGTTAGATGCAGCTAAGCATCCACTATACGAAGGATGTAGAGAGGGAATATCGTCTTTATCAACTGCAAGCAGGTTGATGATTATAAATACCGATTTCAACTTGGCGGAGGATTGTGTGGATGCGATAGCTGATTTTGTTAAAGATATTATACCTGAAGATAATATCTAACCGCTTCATACTACGAGGTTCAGAAACTTGTAGCTGGTCTTGGATTGCCGTATCAGATGATAGATGTGTGCATCGACAATTGTATGATTTACTGGAGAAATGACAAAAACCGTCTCAAGTGTCGTTTTTGTCAGAAACCTCGATATCAGGAAACTGGTGGCAGAGTACCAGTTCCACATAAAAAAACTCTCTACGGAGAAAAAACGCTTTCTCAAAAGACTAAACCTTCGATTCATTCCGATTCAATCATTCAATCCACTAAAATCTCACTAAATAGTTTACACCTTCGCGGATCCATCCTTCCTAATAACCCAAAGTGATACCTTATTTGTTTCTTTCACTTTGTTTTCCATCTATCTTTTATGTTTGCAACGCTTCTCTATCGGGATCTTTTTTTGGGATTTGTTGAATTGAGCGTCGGAGAGCCAACGATAAAACACACCCCATCGTGTTTTCTTGGTTTTCACGTTTTTTGATGTTTTGCAGAAGATTTACTCTGAGAGAAAGAAAATTACCTCAAACACTAGTCTTTTAAATACTCCGAAAAACACACTATTTCCTATTATTTCCCTTGTAATTATGTTGTGCATTATCATTACAATCCCACCACAAGTTATATTATTTCTCAATCTTCATTTAAATTTTGTTGTTTGATTATACCAAATTACCAATCATAAATTCACAGAACCGTTGAGTCATTTTCGATATAAATCATAATCATGATATGTGTTGTTGCTTGACTAAAACAATGAAATTAACCTTTTCCTCAGATGATTTACAAGTTCGAGTCATTATTAAATACTTTATTCTTTTATTTTTATTTCTCCAAAGATCCCATTGAGGAGGAGGATAACAGTAACAGTAACAACCCAAAACTCTTTGACACATATAAATACAATGTTCTTTGCAATGACCCGTATGATCAAAAGGATGTATGGGCGAAAAAGCTTTTTGGTGCATCACGGCCTCACGGGAAGAAGCGCCTCCTGCTGGAATAAATTTCGACCCTCCACAATTCCAGTATTTAAAAATATAATATCTACAATATTCAAACTATATTAAGTTAATTGCTGCTATTATATAGTAGATATAATTCATAAGGTTCTACATAATCTTATGTCTATAAAAGTGCGATTCAAAGTGCGATTCCTGCTACAGCAAAAAGTCCATCTCTGATCTGGTTCCCTGGCCATGGCCTCTCCGGATCTGGAGTCGGAAGCTCCGATCAACGCCACAACTGACCCATCCTTTTCCCATAACTCATCCTTGGTGAAGGTCGGAAGATCTTGGTTGAAATCCGTTACGAACAGGAGTGATTCCTCAAAACTTTTGAAGCTGTCCCCGGAAGTCGTTGACGGGATAGCCAGAGCAACGATCCCTGAAGAAATTCTTCTCAACGCCCAGCCTCTTTGGACGAAATTCATAGTGGGTCACTTTATTGGGGATGCTCCACACATCGGCAAAGTGCACGCTACCGTCAACAGAATTTGGAGTTCAAACAACAAGTCTTCAAAGATCGATGTTCAGTTTCTCAACACCACTGCAGTTCTGTTCCGGATTGAAGATGACCAAACACGAGCCCGTGTTCTAAAGAGACATTTTTGGCATATCTCTGATATTCCTTTGGTGGTACAGGAATGGAATCCTCGTGCCTCTACGTTGAAACCGGACCTCTCGTCTATGCCGATATGGGTGGACTTTAAACAAGTTCTGGACCATCTCTTCTCACATAAGGGGTTGATGTACTTGGGCGATCTGGTAGGTGAAGCAGAAAAACTTCACCCTAACACTGAGCGCTGCATTCGGGTGGATATGGCTCGGGTATTAGTGGCGGTAAATCTGGAAAAGTCTCTACCGGAAAAACTTATTCTTCAAGGTGAGCCTGAAATCTGTATTTCTGTTTCTTACCCTTGGTTGCCGTCACGTTGTGTATTGTGTCAGAGCTGGGGACACAAAGATGGGGAGTGTGCACTCATGAGAAGAGGATCTGCTATCTCTACAGAACAAACAGCAGAACATGTCAGACAGAGCCCGACAAAAATCCTTAAATCTGATGCTCTGGTGGATCAGGAAAGTGAAAACTCAGAGTTGAAACAACTATTAAATGACTTGGAGAAGCAGGTCGTGCAAATAGTTGATTCAGCTGCGGGTGATGATGGGCAAAAAACCGAGCAAAAGCGTCAAGATGGTAAAGAAGAGGAAACAGTCCAGGTGCCCGTCGAAGAGTTAGAGTCACACAATGAGGAGGCTTGGACAATTGTAGCAAGCAAAAAATCTCCAGCCAAAAACATTTCTGAAAAACTTCTAAATACGGAGGTAAAGTTACCTGAAGTAGCTTCACATAGAGGGTTCAAAGTTCTTGACAACATTGTTGAGGAAGACGAGGAAAAGGTAGAGGCAGGGGAAATTATGAACGAGGGAAATGGAAGAGTTGTTTCACATGGGGTCGACGATCAACACAATGATATTCCAAAGACAAATATCGGGTCAGAAATACGGGGAAGACCAACGACGTCAAAAAAACTTACTACCATAAAAAAAGACAAGCCAATCTCTTCTCAAAAGCCAACCACAAGAGCTTCCGAGAGGAAGCACTAATGTAAATGAGGCCATTCTTTGCGTGGAATACTAGGGGATTCAACAAAATGCGCAAACATAACGTAGTTCGGTCTTGGATTCGTAACACAAATCCTTCGTTTGGCTGTCTTCTAGAAACCAGAGTTCAAGAGTGCAACAGTCCATCTATTATCGACAGTGTCTTCTCGGGTTGGAGCTCTATCACAAATTATGACTACCACCGCTTGGGCCGGATTTGGTTTGTCTGGTGTGATGAAGTTACGGTAACTCCTATGTTCAAAAGCCCTCAACAAATAACAGTTTTGGTTGGTAATACACATGAATCAAGTTTTGTCTGCTCCTGCATATACGCCTCCAACTTCAGACATGAGAGAGCAATTTTATGGGAAGAATTATTGCAAGTAAGGGATCAGTCTATAATGTCGAACATCCCTTGGATTGTCTTAGGGGATTTCAACAAAATATTGGCTTCTATAGAACACTCAAGTGTTCGAGGAAACATGTCTGACCAGTCCGACATGCGCGAGTTCCAGAATCTAGTTTCAGAGTGCGAGCTTCTGGATTTAGGTTTCTCTGGACCCACTTACACTTGGTGGAATCAGAGAGAGTCAGATCCGATAGGAAAAAAATTGGATAGGGCATTGGTCAATGGAGCCTGGTGCATAAAATTTCCTCAATAATTTGCGACTTTCGAAACCAATGGTATATCAGATCATACGAGATGTCTGGTCCGTTTGGAGACTCAATCTTCGGCGAAAATACGTCACTTTCAGTTCTACAATTTCTTAGCACACGACCCAAAATTCCTAGAAACGATCATTGAGGGGTGGGACAGTTCACCTCTGTTCAGTTCTCGCTCAGCATTGCATCGTTTCCATAGGAAACTGAAAGCTCTAAAGCCGTTCCTACGCGCTCTCAACAAGGACAAGTTTGGGGATATAGTGAAGAAGACTAGAGAGGCTTATGATGTGTTGTGTGAAAAACAAAATCAAGTTCTGCTTTCGCCGGTTTCAGAGAACATAGTGGCGGTAAAGGAAGCGACGGAAATTTGGAATCACTATGCTGGGATTGAAGAACAATTCTTCGGGCAAAAATCCAGAATTACTTGGCTTCAATTCGGGGATCAGAATACTAAGTTCTACCATCGTATAACTCAAAGCAGGAGGGCCAAAAATTCAATTAAGAGGCTGCTAAATGTGGATGATATGGTTCTAACGGAATTAGGTGATATAAAAGAAGAGGCAGTTAGTCATTTCCAGAATTCTCTACAAGGTGAGAACCATACCTTCCCAAGTTACACATTTGAATCGCTGGAGAACCTGATCCAGTATCGATGCACGTTGGAGAAGGCAGATGTGTTGACCAAGGATGTCACAGAAACTGAAATAAAACAGGCTCTCCATTCTTTGCCTTCCAACAAAACCCCGAGACCTGATGGCTTCACGGCAGAGTTCTATGTAGCAGCATGGCCAGTTATTGGAGTTGAGTTTGTGGTGGCACTACAATCCTTCTTCCGTTACGGGTTTATGCCCAAAGGAGTTAATGGAACAATGCTCTGCCTGGCACCTAAAATAACAGATCCTCAACGGATTCGAGACTACCGCCCGATAGCTTGCTGCAACATTATCTACAAAGTCATTTCAAAGATTCTTGCAAACAGAATAAAATCAGTCCTTCCGGAAGGTATGGTACCCAACCAGAGTGCTTTTATTAAAGGCCGATTGCTTCTGGAAAATGTTCTACTAGCAACGGAACTAGTCAAAGATTACCACAAGGACTCTATCGTGCCTAGATGTGCCTTAAAGCTGGATATATCAAAAGCGTTCGACTCGGTCCGCTGGGAATTTATAAGCTCAACTCTACAAGTAATGGGATTTCCGGATATCTTTATCTTGTGGATTCGAAGCTGTATCTCTACAGCATCCTTCTCGGTTATGGTAAATGGGGATCTTGAAGGTTTTTTCACCAGCAAACGCGGGTTAAGGCAGGGTTGCTCTCTATCCCCTTATTTGTTCGTCATTGCAATAAATGTGCTTTCTCTCTCGCTGAACAAGGCGGCTATGGAGGGTAAAATCGGTTACCACCCAATGTGTCGGGATTTGGGCATAACACATTTGAGTTTTGCAGATGATATGTTAGTGTTCATGGATGGGAAACCTGAATCTCTTATTGGAGTGATGGACATGTTGAAGATTTTCGAAGCCGATTCCGGTCTAGCAATAAACGCGTCCAAGTCGGCTCTATTCTCAGCTGGGAAAACATCAGGGTCCTTTCCTCAAGTGGCTCAGTCTCTAGGATTTCCTTTGGCCCAGCTGCCCATACGATATCTTGGCTTACCACTCACTACGAAAAGCATGAGTAAATTGGATTACGAACCTCTCATCGACAAAATCAGAAGGCGCATGACTTCTTGGTCTAGTAAGTCTCTTTCTTTTGCGGGTAGACTTCAACTGATAAAGTCCGTCATTGCAAGCACTACAAAGTTTTGGTGCTCTGCATTCCGTCTTCCTCAACGCTGTTTAGATACAATAGAAAGTATGTGTTATGCGTTTCTTTGGTCGGGCTCGCCGAACATTTCTACAAAAGCAAAAGTGGCTTGGACAGACATTTGTAAACCAAAAAGAGAAGGGGGAAATTGTGTTTGGTGGAGTCCTTTGGTGTGGCTCCCTCATTCGATCCCAAGGTATGGTTTTATAATTTGGTTAGCAATAAGGGATAAGCTCACGACAGGAGTGAAGATGAGACAATGGGGAGTTTATCAACCTTGTCTCCTTTGTGGAGAGCCAAATGAGACAAGAGACCATTTGTTTTTTGCTTGCCCTTACTCGTTCACGATTTGGAACACTCTGTGTTCAAAACTGCTTCATGGAAGGACTAACCCGGATTGGACTAGGACGATTAGAGCGTTGGCTAGAAAAAGGGGAAACAAATGGGACACAATCCTAGCTCGACTTGTTTTTCAATCAACGGGACCAACTGTTATTCACCACCGTTTTGGCCACCATTGCTTGACGAGCAATTCCCATGCGTGGACAATGGCGGATATGACCGAGGTGTGAAGTCCGTCCAAGCTAAGAGAGTTTCCACCGAGCTACCAGTTCGGCACCCGAGATTGACCGCGTTATCCAAGAAACCCAAAAAACACCATTCACACATCGGATCATCGACACACCGATCCGACGATTGGAAAAGATCAAAATCACACCGTACGACGGGCACACCAACCCTCGCCATTTCATGACCTCGTTCGGCATCATGATGAACCGCCATTTCAGTACGCTCTTTCGAAGCAAGTTGCACCCAGAGACAAGCCAAGAGACGAGTATCGCGAGAACCGACCCCATTACGAAAGACGAACCACGACCCAAGAAGTCAGTACTATTCAGCCACAACATTGGAATACATGGGTCCGGCCCGAGCTACCGAACGAGCCGACTTCAAGCGAAGAACCGTTCTGCCAATTTCACAACAGAGAAGGTCACAGCACCGAAGAATGCCGACACCTCAAAGATTTCCTCTTGTTGAAATACAAAAAGGGCGAAGTCCCGGTCGGGGCAGCATTCCGACCTGGCAATAGATTTCGCCGTAATGAAAATAATGAAGGTCGTCGGTCGAACGCCGCCGGAAGTTTGGGACAAAGAATTAACACAGAGCAACCAAAACGAAATCGTGAGGACCAACCCGAAAATCAGAACATCCTGCAAGTCCGGAAGCACGTTAACATGATTATGGGACCCCTTGAATCCTGCAATTACACAGTCCGGGCGATCAAAGAGCACAGCAGAGAAGTAATTGCGGCGCGACTGCAAAACCGAGTTGTAGAAGGCGGGGTATCGGTAACTTTCTCTGAGGCCGATACAGAGGGTCTCCACATGCCACACAACGACCCTCTAGTCGTTAACTTGCTTATCGGGGACGTTGCTGTCGGGAGAATCCTTATCGACACCGGCAGCTCGGTAAACGTGATATTCAGACAGACATTGAGAGACATGGATTTCCCGGACTCTGACATTAAAGAAAACATTGAACCTCTCACTAGGTTCACAGGCGAACAGACCATGACGGCGGGAACTGTCAAAATACCGATCTACGTCGGCGGACTTGTAAGAGTGCTCAAATTTTTGGTCCTCGACAGGCCGGCGATCTACAATGTCATCCTCGGGACACCTTGGATCCACACGATGAAGGCCGTTGTCTCGACCTACCATCAATGCTTGAAATTCCCAACACCATTCGGAGTCTTCACCCTCAAGGGCGATCAGATAATGTCCCAAACATGTTATATCAACGAATGCAAACTTAGGACGGCAGCCCGAACATGCGTCATCGACGCGAACAGAACTTCGGCAGATCCATTTGATCGAAAGATGGATCCCGACTTGCCCAGGCGCGAGACAATCATCCAGGTCAGTATCGACGAGCGCAATCCCGAAAGATGCGTCGGTATCGGAGTCGAACTGGATGAAGAATTCAAAAGCGATCTGATCCGTTTCCTCAAAAAGAACATCTCGACATTCGCGTGGACAATGGCGGATATGACCGGGATTAACCCAAAAATCGCGTGTCATGAGCTCGGCATTGACACTACCTTCAAACCGATCAAGCAGAAAAGACGTAAGCTCGGCCCAGAAAAGGCACAGGCCATCAATGACGAAGTCGAACGTTTACTCGCAGCAGGCTTAATCACCACGGTCAGATACCCAGACTGCTTAGCTAATCCGGTTGTTGTGAAAAAGAAGAACGGGAAATGGAGAATTTGCATTGACTTCACCGACCTTAACAAAGCTTGCCCAAAAGACAGCTTCCCGGTTCCGCACATCGATAGATTGGTGGAATGCACAGCCGGTAACGAACTTCTATCCTTCATGGACGCCTTCTCAGGATACAACCAAATACTTATGCACCCCGACGACCGAGAGAAAAGGTCGTTTATCACGGATCGAGGCATCTATTGCTACAAAGTCATGCCGTTCGGATTAAAGAATGCCAGATCAACATACCAACGACTCGTCAATCAAATGTTCGCTAGTCAACTCGGTAAAACTATGGAAGTATACATCGATGACATGCTCGTCAAGTCCCTTGTCGCTAAAGATCATATCGGCCACCTCAACACGTGTTTCGATATACTCAACGAATACGGTATGAAACTTAACCCGAACAAGTGTACATTCGGGGTGACCTCCGGAGAGTTTCTCGGCTATATTGTGACTCAGAGGGGAATCGAGGCCAACCCCAAGCAAATCTCGGCGATCATCGACCTGCCATCCCCAACAACTAAACGAGAAGTTCAGCGATTGACTGGCCGTATCGCCACGCTTAATCGATTCATCTCCCGATCGACAGACAAATGCCTACCTTTCTATCAACTACTCCGTGGCAACAAACATCTTGAATGGGACGACAAATGCGAAGACGCATTTACACAGCTTAAGAAGTACATGTCGAGTCCCCCGATCTTGGCCAAACCTGAGAACGGAGAAACTCTCTACGTTTATATCGCGATTTCCACATCAGCTGTCAGCGGGGTACTGGTTCGGGAAGACCGAGGCGAGCAGAATCCTATTTTCTACGTTAGCAAGTCGTTAGGCGAGGCCGAGGCACGATACCCCACAGTTGAAAAACTCGCCCTTGCCGTGGTCACCACAGCCCGAAAGCTTTGACCGTACTTCCAATCACATTCAATCACCGTCCTCACCGACCAACCCCTGCGAGCTATTCTACACAGTCCGAGTCAGTCAGGCAGACTCGCCAAATGGGCAATCGAGCTAAGCGAGTACGATATCGATTACAAAAGTCGGACGACTATCAAATCACAAGTACTCGCCGATTTCCTCATCGAACTACCGCAAGAATTTATCAATACCGACATCTCGACCACCGAGCAATGGATCCTGCACGTCAACGAGTCATCCTCCCATCGCGGGTCGGGAGTAGGCATCCGTCTACAGTCGCCAACTGGAGAAATCTTGGAGCAATCGTTCCGGCTGGAATTCAATGCATCAAACAACGAAGCCGAGTACGAATCACTAATCGCCGGACTACGACTGGCTAAGGCCATCGGAGCGACTCGGGTACATGCGTATTGCGACTCTCAGCTCGTCGCAAGCCAATTCAGCGGGGAGTACGACGCGAAGAACGAACGAATGGATTCATACCTTAAACTCGTAAAGGAGCTCGCCACCGATTTCAAGTCCTTCGAAATTCCACGAGGGGAGAACGCATCTGCCGACGCACTCGCCGCCCTTGTATCCAGCTCGGACCCCCATTTGAAGCGAACAATCCCGGTCGAAAGCATTCCAAAACCGAGTATCGAGAAACCAGAAGCATGTCTAGTAACAACGCGCGGCCGTAATTACGACGAACAACCGGTTGCAAAACTCAAAACGAGAAAGGCTAGAAAAGTACCATCCCGGCAGACCGACCTGGAAACTACTCCCGAGCTAGATTTTACGCAAAATCCCGATCTACGGGATCAGTCCGACGATGACAACAATGTAAAATCTGAGGGACTTCACGTCCCGATTGATATTGAGGCCGAAGAAGACGAGGAACCCGAGGATTGGACCACCGAACTCAAAATGTACATCAGCGACGGACAGGTCCCAACGGACAGATGGGCAGCTCGGCGACTTAAGATGAGAGCAGCCTCGTACGTCGTCCTCGATGGGGAATTATTCCGATGGAGCGCCGCGGGAGTCCTGCTGGTATGCGTACCGAGTAACAACACTAACAAAGTCATGAGAAAGGTGCACGAAGGAACATGAGGAAATCATTCCGGAGGGCACTCCCTTGCTCTGAAAATAAAAAAGGCCAGTTACTATTGGCCGACCATGTTGAAAGACTGTGTGAAGTTCGTCGCAAAATGCGACAAGTGCCAACGACACGGTCCGATGATCAATCTACTTACCGAACTATTAGCAACGTCAACTGCACCTTACCCTTTTATGCGATGGGCGATGGACATCATCGGTCCACTACGGCGTTCAACGACACAGAAGCAGTTCATCCTTGTTATGACCGATTACTTCACCAAATGGGTTGAGGCCGAATCGTACGTCGAGATACAAGCTCTCAATGTTCAGAATTTTGTCTGGAAATATATCATATGCCGACACGGAGTGCCATATGAGATCATCACCGACAATGGACCACAGTTCATTTCAACGTCGTTCGGTGACTTTTGTGCAAAGTGGAAAATCCGACTAAGTTTCTCAACACCGAGATACCCACAAGGCAACGGTCAGGCAGAAGCGACTAATAAAACCGTGATCGACGGACTCAAGAAAAGGTTGGATGCGAAGAAGGGACGATGGTCCGACGAGCTAGACGGAGTCCTATGGTCTCATCGAACTACACCTCGGCGGTCTACCGGACAATCTCCATTTTTCTTAGCATACGGCTCGGAGGCTTTATGTCCGGCCGAGATCTACATCCCGACCATACGCAGAACAATGCTAACACAAAATCCCGGCCTCAATGATAAAATGATGCTCGACAATCTCCACGGCCTGGAGGAACTGCGAGGACAAGCGTTACTTCGAATACAGAAACGTTCGCATCTTTGCAAAGCCGAACTCGAAAAGTTCGCACCTTCAACAAAAAGCCGAACTCAAAACGTTCGCATCTTCGAAAGCCGAACTCGAAAAGTTCACACCTTCAACAAAAAACCGAACTCGAAAAATTCATATCTTCGAAAGCCGAACTTGAAAAGTTCGCATCTCCGCGAAACCGAACTAGAAACAATCGATCTTTCAAAGAAAAAAAAAATACTAATAAAAAATTCGTCCCTTCGAAAAAGCCGAACTTGAAAAGTTCGTACTTAAACCATCGCGGTTTTCCACACCGACGCCCTAGCCAGGCGATCGGTATAAATGAATAAGCCGAGCTTTGTCTCGCATGCATCCTCATGGTGCTATGGATAACACACTTTCCATGTTAAGCCGGGACCAGTTCCGCACTATATCCGCTATCAGATCATCCGAGCTAAATAAGCCGAGTCAATCTCGCACACTCCGATTCGATCTGGGAAGACCTAGAGTATCTTAAGACGAGCTACCAATGCACTCTTATGCGAAGCTCCAAGGTAAAGCCGAACGTTTCCTCTCGCAAAAATAAGCTAATTTCTCAATAATTGCAAAATCGATAAGCCGATTTCTCAACAATCGCAAACTAGTAAGCCGATCTACGAATGATCGCCGATCTCGAATTGATCGTACGATCGAGTTCATCCTTTATACCCCGGCTAAGACCGTATCTATTTACGGCCCCATTTTGGTGTACAATGACCTCGAGAGGATCGTATCATTTTACGACCTCACAAAAAGCCGAACTCGATATTCACATACGAACAAGATAAAGCCGAGATCGAAATCAAAAACTGAAACAAAACGGAAGAAGTATTACCGAATTCATTAATGCCCTCGTGGGAAAAAAGAGTTTACAAAAAAAAAGGGGAGAGTTTACACGAAAGCCCCTCGGGCATAAAAGAGTTCACCAAACCAGCAGAAGCAAGTAAAAAAAAAATCAGACATCTTCATCTCTCATTTCTCTTGCTCGGTCGCCCGATATCGCGGGCTGATTTGAACCAAACGTATCCAGACCCGAAGGGACTTCTACCCCAATCGGCTGGGAGATCTCCGGATGAATGGGATCGATGAACGGCGACAATGTGAGATCCTCCGCGGTAAGCTCTTTACAGGCAATGGATTCATACTCCGCCGACTTCTCAGCCTTAAGCTTCTTCAGCTTTTCAATGCGGGCCGGCGGAACAGCGATGTTGTATTTCTTTTCAAGAACGTCACAAAAGCTGAGAACTCCATGGAGCTGGTTGATGCCGAGGAACGGTGTCTTTCGCCGATCAATTGCAGCAAGATGCTCCTTCACCTTTTGGAGGCGAGCTTGACACTTCTCCGTCACCTCCTTTGTCTTCTCGATCTCCCTTGTGCGGGTCCCCTTCAGACGAATCACCTCGTCCTTCAGCTCTTGGACGACCGCGTCCATGTCTGCCTTAACCTCGGCATACGCCTTTCTTGCGACGAGCAGCTCCATTTTAAGTTCTGCAAAAGCCCCGTCGCCGGCTTTTGATCTCGCCTGCTCAGCAAGCAGCTCCTTATGCAGTTCCTTGGCAACATCTCCAACCTCGATAGCCTCACGACGTGCGATACCGAGCTCGCGGTCGTAAGTTCCAACGAGCTCGTTCGTCTGAGCCACCATCTGCAAAGGGGATAAAAGAAGGTCGTCACTCGCCAAACCTCAAATCAGAAAAAAAAAAAAAAAAAATAGTCGAGAGTTCACTTACGTCGGCAGTAGTACGAGCTAGCTTCTTGTAAGCATCAGACTGGAAGAGGTCTTTGGTTGGAGGCAGCTCTTGGATGCCGAAAGTCAGTTGACGATACAGATCGGCGCACGCTCCCGCATCATTAATAATGGGCTCATCCTTGTCGTAATCGAACTTGACGGAATGGGCCGATGGTCTGGCAGTTCGTTGTCTTTTCGAGACGGCAGACCGGTCTGAGAGATTTTCCCCATCAACCTCGGTACGCACCGCCATTAAATTATCGCCTGCCTGGGAGGAGCTCGGTCCTATCGCAGCCTGCCTCGCCAACCTTTTTGACGAACTTTTCCTCTTCTTCTTCTTCCGCCTTTCGGCCTCCATATCGGTTTCGGGATTCGCTTCCCCTTCGAGAGGAACCTGCTCCCCTTCACCAAACGGCTTTTCTCTCTCCACCGTCTCCTCCTCGGCAGCCTGCTCCTCAGCAACAACCTGCTCGACCTGTTGGTTGGGAGAGACCTCGGCAATGTCCTTGTCATCCTCCAGATCGTAATCGATGTCAGGAATGTCATCGATCTTCATCTTCCTCGTCCTTTTCCTACCAAGTTGATTGGCTGTAGCAGAAGCAGTTCGGGATTTGAGAAATACCGATGTCGAACAAAATGAAAATAATTGCCAGATACATACCTCTAAGAACTCGTTTAGCCTTCAAATCGAGCTTCTCCTGATACGCTTCCGGCCAACGAATCTTCCCAGCCGCACTCAACCTGTTCTCGTGCTCGGACTAAAAACCTTGGATCGTTGTAAGGATGCTCGGGGTATGACGGACTGAAAAGACCAAATTGAAAACAGTTAGACAAGATAAATTGGAAACAATGCTAAGCAAAGACCAATATCTACCGATGGGGATCCTCCATCGAGTCCGGTAATTGCCGTCGGGCCGTTCTACTGAAAGGTCGTCAATCTGGAGATAAAAGTAACGAGTATTCCAGCTGTTCACCTTGCTCGGTTTGCTTCCTGTGACAAGGTCATATTCCGGTTTCGCGTTTGCCGACAAGTACCAAGGCTTCTGTTTGGCGATATTCACACGGAAGAGCCTCTCAAACACCCGGACGTCAATTGGGATGTCGCAATCCTCCCCAAAAACTAGAAGCCCGACGATATTGATAATCGTGGCAGGTTGAAGTTGGGATATCGCTACGCCACGGCGTGCGCAGTACAAGTACAGTAGCTCGGGCAGAGGAAATTTGAGTCAGCAACTTCTGAAATAATCTTCATATACGCAGACGTAACCCTCAGGAGCATCCCAAAGTCTCTGATCCTCATTCGGGATACGAAAGATAATGTCGTCAGGAGCCCCGCATCGCTCCAAAGTTTGTCGAACGGTAACCCCGGTTGATCGGGTCGGCCCGACAGTGGGCGGCTTTATGACTTTGCGAACTGCCAACGGAGCAACATTCTCTTCTGGAGGGACTTTTTCTTCTTCGGCCTCGGCCAGCTCGATAGCCAACCTCCCATCAAGCCGAACTTGCTCGCTCACCTCGATAAGTTGTCTACTACCGAGGTCGGCAATCGACTCAGGCCGAACTTGATCACCTTCGGCAACATGCTCATCTACAAACCGAACTTGAGCATCCGTTTCACGACTATCTCTATCCATAAGATGCGGAACTTGGATAGCAGCTCGGGAACAACTAGGAACAGCAGAAGCATGGCGTTAGATCCGTCTGACCAACTCTTGTCGAACGCCACTCAGACCGTCGTCAGATGAATCAGTCGGATCTGACGAAGAGACGAACAACAAAAGATCGATGTTCGGATTTTGCGGAGAAGGAGTTCGGTCATTAACAGAAGACGAAGAAGAATCGGAACTCATCTCGATCCAATGAAATAAAACTGAAGCAATTTGGTGAAGAACAGCTTGAAGATAGATCGGAAAGTTTGAAGATCTCCGAAGCAGATCGGACGAATCACGGCGGAGGAAGATCAGAAAACTTTAAACGCAAAAAAAAACTAGAGAGAAGGGAGAGCGCTAGAGAGAGAAAGTGGCGTACCTTTTATAAGCGGGATAATGAAGTGAAGGATCGAAAGGGCTCGAGGGTATTTATAGAGAGAAAAGCAATTATGGCAACTCCTCGATTTCCGCGACGGTTAAAGGAGCCAAATCGACGCGATCCCATGATTTGCGCAACAGTTATGGAAACCGGACCGTCTTTTCGAGATTTGCCGAACTCAAAAGATTTTCGATAAAGAAACCGCTGAAATTCAGATCAACAAAAGAACCGATCTCAATTCCAACCGGACTAAAATTGCTTCAGTAACTTCGACGAACTCAAAACTCATTCGCCGAACTGGGGGAGGGGGGACTAATTGTTGGTGGTGAGTTTAGCACTCCCCGGTTTAGCCCGGTTTGAACCGAGACCGGCCCAATTGATCCCGGTTGACGACGGTTCGAACCCGGAAGGAAAGACCACGAAACGGTCGCCGACCTCCGAACTTGAAAGAATGCTCCACGAGAGACTATTAACCGACAAGTTCGGCAAGAATCCGAATGATTACCGAACTTGAATCTAGATCGGCGAATCACTCCCCGATCGACGACGGTTCAAGATCGGTTAAAAGAGAATCCGAATGAATGCCGTACTTGAATCTAGGTCGGAGAATCACGCCCCGATCGACGACGGTTCAAGATCGGTGAAAAGAGTCCAAAACGACTAACCATCGAGCTCGGTGAAGGCCGAACTCAATTCCTTATCTCGAACCGAGATCGGTATAGTTAATCCCGATCGACGACAGCTCGAGATCGCTAAAGAAAAAAAGACATCATGCTACTACCGACCTGCGATGTGCCGAGCTCGTAGGTATCAACCTGTCGTAATCAGAACCCACTTCCGGGATTCACGGAACTTTACGGGAAACACGGAAAAGGAAGATTAATTAGTTTTCTAATCCGGGATTCGCGGAGCTTTTCCCGGATTCGGGGACCCTGTCGAAGTCGCCGAGGAGGCTTATAAATAACGAAGCACCGATTACATTCGAGAGGGGAAGAAAAATAGATTTTAGAGAGAGAAAGTGAGAGCTCGAAATACGATTTCGACTTCACTATCGACTTAAGAATATTCTTGTAAACTCCGACGAGTTCGATTTAATAAAAACGAGATACCGATCGATCTTTCAACTCTTTTTATCCTTGTGTGATTCATACGATCAACAATGATGCAATCGGATTTGGTTCCAAGTATGATAAGTTGAAAACTCTTCTTTATAATCTCCCGTGTCATGCCGCCATAAATATAAATCAGGTCCGTTCTCAGCGCAGGGAATTGGCTGAGCTCTGATGAGCGCTAGCAGGCATCAAATTGACAGAGTCTATTTCGTCGCAACTTCCACCCATGTGGTCCTACATCATCTTTTACCGTGGCTGAAATGGAGACTCCAAGAATTCGAGGCCCTGCCATTCCCATGATATCAATTATTCGTCCTTGCGGCAGCCAAGTATCGTACCAGAATGATATCGATTCGCCATTGCGAACCACTCCCTTAAGAAAAGGTGAAGCAACATCACGTAATTTTAGGAGTTTCCTCCATATCCACGATCCGATGGTTGTATTTGGTGCATTCCAAAAGGAGTTATTCTTCATGAGGTTTCGCTTTGTCCAAGCAACCCAGAGGGATCCTGAAAGCTAAAACAGCCTCCAAATCAGACTCAAAGCGAACATATGGGAGACATCACGGAGACGACGGAGGCCAAGGCCACCCTCAGCCTTCGGTTTGCACACATATTCCCATGAAAATTTTGCCCCTGTCGATGTATTAGGATTTCCCGACCATAAAAAAGCTCCACATAAACTCTCAATTTCGTCAAAGCAGCTGGATGGAAGTCGGAAAACAGAACACCAAAAATTAAAGATACTCATTATGACCGAGGCAATAAACTGAAGCCGTCCCGCATAAGATAATTGCTTGTTTGTCCAAGAGATTAGCCGCGATCTTATCTTGTCAATTAGCGGAGCATAATCGTGCTTTGTCATTGTCTTCATAGGTAACGGAAGCCCCAAGTACCTTATGGGAAGAGCAGCTACGTGGATCCCCAGCTTAGTAGGAGTGTCTAAAATATCATGCTGACCTCAGCCCCCAACAAACAGAGTTGACTTAGTGGCGTTGATCCGAAGTCCCGATATTCGCGCAAATTCATCGAATACTCGAAAAGTCTATCGCAAGGCTGAGGAGGAGCCATCAGTGAATAACATAATATCATCAACAAAGCTTAAGTGGGTGACACGGACCTGATTGCACCGAGTGTGGACACCGATACTGCCATTTCCGAGGCTCGATTTAGCAATCGAGAGAGGACGTTTTGTGCCATAACAAACATATATGGTGATAAAGAGCAACCTTGTCGGATACCGTGAGTGCTGCCAAAGAAACCTTCTAGCTCCCCGTTGACAACAACCGAGAAAGATGTTGTGGAGATGCAAAGATAAGTCCAATTAATGAACATCTCTGGAAAATTTAGCGCTCTGAATACTCCAATGATAAATGAAAATTGCACCGTATCAAATGCTTTCGAGATATCAAACTTTATAGCACTGCGCGGGGAGATCGAATCCTTATGATAATCCTTCACAAGCTCTGAGGCCAGCAAAACATTTTCCAACAGAAGTCGTCCCTTGATAAATGCACTTTGATTCGGCTTTATGAAATCCAGAAGAATATGCTTCAATTGATTGGCGAGTATTTTAGAAATCACCTTGTATATCATGTTGCAGCAAGCAATAGGCCTATAGTCCTTCATAGTAGAGCATGTACCATCTAGTCTCTTCAGAATTAAAGCTAGTAGAGTCGCGTTCATTGATTTTGTCATGAATCCATAAATGAAGAAAGATTGAACCGCGATGACAAAGTCACGACCAATAATTCCCCACGCTGCAACATAAAACTCTTTTGTGTAACTATCCAGACCTGATGCTTTATCGGTAGGCATAAAAAATAGTGCTTGCTTGATTTCTTCACCAGAAACCAGAGCAACAAGATCCCTCCCCATTTCCACTGAACAACGAAACTGAAGAAGATTTGAGAGAAAATCCAGAGACTCACTTTCAAAATATGTTGCTTCGTCTTGGATGAATTTCCTAAAGTAATCAGCTGCTTCATATTTTATATCTTCAGGGTTTGTGATTTCCACTCCGTGTTTGTTAATATACTCAAATTAATACCCTATAAGTACTGAAGCAGTTGTTGTAGTATATGTAGGGGTCGAACACAAGAACTCCAGATATCGCACAATTGATTATATATATTCTAATTAAGCTAAACCAAAAGATGTAATTGAAAGCAATGCATAAATTAATTGTGTTGTAAGTCGATTGGAAGAAAGATAGATTCAGGGCAATTCTCAGGAATTCAATGAATGTAGATAAACTAACTAACAAGATTCAGATTTAGTGCGGTTCTTGAACTCAAATCACTAAAGTATAGCTAACCAACTCTCGTTGCGAAAACTATCTAAGTCTAAATCTTAGAATTCCAGTCTAAACCAGCTTTTAGTTCAAGTTTGATTTGTTCACAAAATAACTAAACCAAATCTCTTTGCAAATAGTTATTTTGCTCACCCTAAGTTCTATCAGGTAATTAATCGCACGCTCGTGCCTAATCAATTATCTTAAGATCTAAGTTCTAGGTGATCATTCTAGAATTAGCTTTGAGAACAACCTAGGGCGAAGAACTAATTCAGATAGTGAATCCTAATCATTCAATTAACCTAACATCCAGAGAAAACCCTTATAAGAACCCTAAACCTAACAAGAGAACTACTCAGACATGGTAATTGAAACAATAAACATGACTGAAATAATACTCAGATAAATAATAAAAAGTAGAGTAACAAGAGGGTTCGAAATCTTCTCTCGGACGAACAGAGTCTCCGACTTGTCTCCCTCAGAAAGTTCTCTCACAAAACTCAGAATAGAATCAAGCGTAAATCCAGCGTAGCCAACAAAAACCTAATTATATCCTAAAACACGTTTTGGGCTAAATCGTAAATAATAAAGTCTTCTGGGCAATTTTGCAATTCTTCAACTCTTCATAAAAGTCGCGTTTCCTTCTCCATGGACGACGGTATCGACCGATACCATGAGTGGTATCAATCGATACTCGGACAATGACGCGCTTCCTTCCTTCATGGTGTCAGTATTGATCGACACCAGGTGGTGTCGGTCGATACAAGGACTTCAAATCGGGTACTCAGCTACCCGAACTTCTGTTTTGCTCCAAAATGCTCCAGAAAGCTTTAATATCTCCAATTATGCTCCAAACGTGCTAAAACATGTAAAAGACTCTAAAACACTACAAAATAGTAGAAAGACTCTATAAAACGGACTTATATCATGGCTTAAAATGGGTAAAAACCATGATATATCATTTGTCATCAATTTCCGGATTGCATTTCGGGAGGCTCTTGCTTGCGCCACCTGGTGGTAAAATTTGGTATTCTGATCTCCGCATCTAAGGCATGTCACTCGAGATTTCTATTGGAAGAATTTCTCCCCAAGTCCAGCAAGCTTGTTCTAGTGTTCATATGCCGCAGAGAGCGCAACCATCTTTTCAAAAGAGGGGTCGTCAAGGACTTTGTTTTGTGCTGCACAAACCAGAGAGTAAGCTTATGTTGTTCGTATCGGAAGATTACCATATTTTGTTCTGTTGAGCTCGCATAGAGGATACTTAAGATGCTTGAGCTTCTGATGGAATAAAGACAAAGCCACTCTCGAATGATATAGCTGCGGAGATGACGTCCAGCTCTCAAGAACATTAGCCTGAAGTTGTGAGTGTGATGCCATAAAATTGAAGAACTGGAAAGGCTTGCGGTGGTTCGTCGTGGCGCCTTCCATCTGGACAACACATCGTGAGTGATCTGAGATTCCACCAGCCTCAAATTAAGCGTGGGATTGTGGAAACTGGGATAGCCAATCCGAGTTAATTAGAGCTCGATCCAGCTTTTTACCAATCGGGTTTGAGTCCTAATTATTTATCCAAGTGAAAGTGGAACCTGAAGAGGCAATGTCAGAAACTTCACAAAAGGAGACTGCATTATGAAAATCTGTCATGTCTGCTGAGTGAGTAGCGTAGTCCAAATGTCGAGAGTGCTCTGTGATAGACAAGACTTCATTAAAATCGGCCAGGATGACCCAAGGCATCGGCACTTGCTGCAAAGACAATCGTATGTTGCAGAGGTCATACCATAAGGCTCATCTCTCGGCTATGAAGTTTGAAGCATATACGAAGGTACACAAAAATCGAGCACACGACTTGGTTAATGTAGTTGTACAGTAATATGTTTAAAACTCTTAAAAATTGGTGTGATCTCCACCTCACTAGACCAACCAATCCATATATGACCCAATTTATGGCAATCGTAGTTCGTAAACGTGGACCAGCCTGGCATGGTGTAATCCATTATAGGCTTTGAGAGGTCCTCCTGCATTCGTATTTCAACAAAACACCCAAAAGAAGGCTTCACAGCTTGTATCCATCTATGAGCTACGTCATGTTTGCGAGGCTTATTGAACCCCCGCGTGTTCCAAGCAAAAAATGTCGTCATAACTTCCGTGAGGATGTTTTTTCATATTTTGAATTCCGAGCTCCTTACGACCTGGATCGGCTCCGACCAGTACGTGGTAGAGAATGAGCTTTCAGAGCACCTTTTGTATCATCTCATGACTCTTTGTGATTTGCTGTGATTGCATCATCCTCCTCTGCATCAGAGCACTCTAATTCCCCCTCCTCTCGAATGTTCTCTTGGATGAGCCTTGCATCTTCCGCCAATTCACTATTTTCCCTTAGAGTTCCCAAAATATCAAACACGTTTGGAGAAACAGAGAGTACCTCTCTGTAACCTGTTTTCGTTGAGGTGAGAATGATTTTCCTTGACCTGCTACAGTAGTCCATTCTGCTTCAGGCTCAACTTCTACTGGTGCGTTTTCCCAAGCCCCTTTTCCTCCTCAGCAACTTGAGTCTCGACATGAGTTTCCGCTACAGCCTTGTTCCTTTCCTTAAAAGGAGGAGTCCTCTCAAGATCCTGTAACAATTTTTGGGATATCTCTTGTACCGTGACTACTTCAGTCATCTTTTCTAGCTCAGTTTGGCTTGTACCCATATCAATTTTCGTGTCCTATCTCGTCCCTCGTGACTTAAGTTTAACTTTCTTTCCCGTAGTGCAGTCCTTCTCAACATGTCCCCACTTGCGACAGGAGTTGCAGCGCGAGGGCAGCCATGGGTAATTGACAGAGACAATCACTTCCTCTCCTCGCTGATTGTTGAACTTTATTTTCTCCGTTAGTGGTTTTTGAAGGTTCACTTCCACCAACACTCTCGCTACATCCAGCCTTATACATCTTTCCGTGTTTGGATGAAGCTTGACAAATTGACCAGTTATACGTGAGAGGAAAGTCAGTCCTTGATGTGAATACAAATAACCAGGAACTCCCTTGAAATCAACACACAGTGGCATCGCGGTGATATCCGGAGGAGCGTGAGCCATTTCCGGATTCCACTCATTGACGACAAGTGGGATGTCTGCAATGTGCTAGTATTTTTCATTTCAGAACACGATCCCGAGTCCACTGGTTCTCGATTCGAAATAGCACCGTTGTCTTGTTGAGAAATTGGACATCTATCCTCTGAGATCTTTCCATCGAAGACCAAATGCGATTGACCGTCGCGTGAATAGATCCTACGTGAGGGACATCTCCCATAAAGTATCCAACCATGCACGAAACACTTCCAAAGAGGAGTTGCATCCCCAATAATCTCGTCGGGATTGTTACATCTACTAATCCATTAGAGACGACGAACTCTGGCTACAAATCAGTAGAGATGGGATCTTGCACAATCGCAGACCAGGACTCCGTCCTTTTCGAAACAATCGGTGAACAACTTTTTGGTGAGTGGGTAGGGGATGAGAGAAGGGCCTCCGAGGCTTGAGAGGCCTCCATGGCCGGCGGCGAGCCTACCTTGACGAGGAAGCGTCGGAGTTCTCTCAGAGGCGGCTAGGACTTTATTTGTTTTTATTTGTTTTTGCTGTTTTCAAAAATAATTATTTTCTCTCACAGATTTAATCTATCATGCGTCCACGGCATTGCAACCACCATTATCGTGTACGCGCGGGGTAATTTTGGATTTAATGAAAATAAACAGTGTAAAAAGTGTCCTAATAGTTGAAAATACCTATTTTGTAAGAATAAGTAGTGCCTTCTAGATGATTTTTGAATCCAATTGCCTACAGCTGGTTAAGGTGATCAATGAAGAGGAAGAATGGCCTGCTCTGGCTTCGGAAATCGATGAGTTCAACCATTTACGTTCTACTTTTGTCTATTTTGATATTTTCTTAATTTCACGTGTTTTCAATGTCCGTGCCGATTCCCTTGCAAAAAGGGTTCGAGGCCAAGGTATTGTTTTTTCCCATGTAGACTCTTTGATTCCGATCTAGATGGCCTCCGAGGCCACCCTACTTGAATCATAGTTATAATATATGGTGCTTTTGATGTCAAAAAAAAAAAACAGAGGTGCCTTCCAGTGTAAAATACTCTAATATAAGTAAACAGATTAAGAACATTAAACTTCATAAATTATAAAAGGGCAATTCTACAAAATAGCACCAAAAAACTTAAAGTTCAATAATTTAGCACATAAGGGTGAAAATCCCAAAACTAGCATTCATTAAAAGGGAAAAAGACTCATTACACTTGAACAAATTTAAACACGCGATTAAAGAAAAAAAAAATTGTCGTCATCTTCATCGCTTGTCACCGACAACAAACCCTTCTTCAGAAATCGGAATAGTCGCCGGAGATAATCACCATCGGAAGCTTATCATCGCCGAAAAATAGAAATCTACGTCTCCTTGGTACTAACTAAGAAAAATATTTCGATAGATTTCTACCCAAAAAGATCCAATTTTGATGGTTTCTACACATATAGAATTTGTGTCCGTCTGGGTGATTACCCTCTCATCTATCAATCCTCTCTGCTTATCTAATTGTACTGTGTATTTTTGGGAATTTGCCTTTTCATTAACTAAAATTTTTACAATCTGCAGCTGATTGTGGTGATTGTTCCAATTTTGGGGTTGGGAGCTTTTCTATGGTGGGCACAACGAGATCGTGAATTTACACCAACATGATTTTTAACGTATTTAGGAAAGCTTTCCGAAATGAACAAAAACAGATTTAGGAACATATATAACGTATTTCGGAAAGTCTTCCGAAATGAACAAAAACAGAAAACGATATTTCTTGTTGATTTCCATGCGTAAATGAAGCATCAGAACAAATGTGTTGTTGTTTTGTCTACACAAAGAAATAAAGAAAGATACAAATGATGAAAACTGATCCTTTCTTGAAAATGAATCGTATTTATGAACATATATAACGTATTTCGGAAAGTCTTCAGAATTGAACAAAAACAGAAAACGATATTTTTCTTGTTGATTTCCATGCGTTAATGAAGCATCAGAACAAATGTGTTATTGTTTTGGATACACAAAGAAATAAGAGAAATATACAAAATGATGAAAATTGATCCTTTCTTGAAAATAAACAATATTTAGGAACATATATAACGTATTTCGGAAAGTCTTCCGAAATGAACAAAAACAGAAAACAGATAATGAAATCTAGAAGAGCTCCATTGAAGAACGCATATCGTTCAACAATCTCAAACTCATAGCCAAAAATAGGAGCAAAAGAACATACAAGCTGTAAAACATTAGTAGAAAGCAACCGTAGTAGAAACTTGCCATCTGAACTTGTTTGAGAGATCAAATCCTTAAGGGGAATTTTCTGCTTTAGAATCAAATGTGATTCTCTGAACAGCTTGGAACAGCAGAGACCATATCTAATGACGAAGCTATCTCAACAACACTGCATAGGTGATGCCACCGACTCAACTATAAAATAAGGTTCCATTGTTCCATTCAAGGTCGTAGGTGATGCCACCGACTCCGGGATGATACGAAATTACGACCTCGCAGAATCTGATCTGAGATGATTATGACCTCGCCGTTTCTGATCGAAGATGATTAAGAAGATGATCGGAGATGATTAACAAGATGATCGGAGATGATAGATGATGATTGTTGATGATTGGTGATGATCGAGAGATATCGACGATGATTGATGAGATCCGGGAAAGAAGGAAAAATTTTGGGTAAATTTCTTATTTTTTTATTTTTAATTAGTAGGAGTATGGGTAAAATTGTCTTTTGCCTTTTTAATGAATGCTAAAAATATGACATTTTTATTAGGCTGCTATTTTAATCAGAAAATTTTCAAAAAATGTTATTTTGAACAATTTCTCGTTATAAAATGGAGGGAGTAATTAGTTTAACCGTAAACAAAGAAATAAAATTAGTTAACTTATCTGTAAAAGGTAAAGGCTAATTTCGGACAAACCTGGTTTAAAGGAAAGAGTGAAGACTATACCTTTTCCTAGACATTATCCGTCAAATCCGACATGATGCGGCGACTGTCGGCTTCTCGGATGTCCGGAGCCGGACTTGGGATCGCCGCGATGTCATACGTGGCGATTGATTACATGAGATACGTGTCTCCGGCGTGGCATTCTCGTCTTATGCCAGTTCTCTGGTCGGTCCTGGCTCTCGCCGTCGTCACACGTGTCCCGTTCTACAAGCACTGGTCTGCTGAGCTACGAGCAGCGATCCCTTTCCTCGCTTCCATCGTCTTCTTGCTCTCTGCTCTTCTCTTCGAAGCTCTTTGTGTTCGCTCCGTCACCGCCGTTCTCGGCTTAGATTGGCACCGGTAAGTTTAAGATCCGTTTCAAATTTCATTAAAAACAATTGATTGTTTTGACTGTAATTTGACTTTAGCTTAGCTGAATAAGATTTTACTCTACTGCTTCTGATTTGAGTAGAACATGGTTTGACTTGAATATCGATCATATTTCTAAGTGTGATTTAGAATCTCGATTGATGTATTAGTTGATTATAGTCGCAATCAAGTGAAATTTTAATATAGCTTATCAAATTTCACTTGATTATAGTTTATCAAAGTTGAAATTTGGTAAATTGTAATGTTTATCAAATTTCACTTAATTACTGTAATGTTTCACTTGAATATAGTTTATCAAATCTGGTTGATTATAATCGTAATCAAGTGATATTTGAATATAGCTTAACAACATTACAGTAATCTTTGTTTTGAAGGTTTATGCATTTCTGTAACTATATCATTAACAGTATTGTATGAGAAATATTAGTAGGTATGTTCAAGTTTCGATTCGTTTATTCAATTGATGGAGCAATCAAGTGAGAATTGAGTATTGCTTATCAACATTTTTAGTAATCTTTTGTTGAATGCTTATGCATTTCTGTGACTATATCATCATTATGAGAAATATTAGTAGGAATGTTTTAAGTTTTTATTCATTTTTTTAATTGATGGAACAATCAAGTGAAATTTGAATATAGCTTTATCAACATTATAGTAATCCTTTTTTTTTTAATGTTTATGCATTTCGGTAACCATTATCATTATGAGTCTCGTGTAAGAAATATTAGTAGGAATTTTTAAGTTTCCATTCATTTATTAAATTGATGGAGCAATAAAGTTTAAATTTGAATGTAGTTTTTCAACTTTGTTGTAATCTTTTTTTGAATGTTAATGCATTTCTGTAACTATATTATCCCTATGAGTCTCGAATGAGAAATATTTGTAGGAATGTGTAAGTTTCTATTCATTTTTTCAATTGATGGAGCAATCAAGTGAAATTTGAATATAGCTTTATCAACATTACAGTAATCTTGATTTGTATGTTTATGCATTTCTGTAACTATGTTCTCATTATGAGAAATATTAGTACGAATGATAAATGATTTTATATTTGATAGGGATACTTCTCCACTCCCTGACACAGGCCAATGGTTCCTACTTGCACTGAACGAGAGCCTTCCCAAGACAATTGTGGAAATCCTGAGAGCTCATATTATCGGATTGCACCATTTTCTTATGCTGTTTGTAATGTTGGGTTTCTCGGTAGTATTCGACTCAGTGAAAGCTCCGGGTCTAGGATTAGGCGCGCGATACATATTTACCATGGGATTGGGCCGTCTTTTAAGAGCTATAACCTTTATATCTACTATCTTACCTTCAGCCCGACCTTGGTGCGCCTCAGCCCGGTTCAACAACGTCCCTTCTCATCCTCATCGCTGGGCTCAGAAATATTATGTCCCTTATGCTAAAGACCCTGCTGCTATACGCCAGCTCCTCTATTGGGATGAGGCTTACGGTAACATCCAGTCTCAGTTCACTTACTAGTTAGGCCTTGATTGCTTGTTTCTGTTGTTTATTTGCTTTTAAGTTTACATGTTACAATAGGCATGTTTAGTACTTCAAAAAATTCCTCTGTTAATTTTAAGCTTTTGGCACTTGTTTGCCGTTGGAATTTACAACGATTGATTTGGTTTCTGAGAATGTGAATGTTTTTTCTCGTGTAAACCCAGTTTGAAACAATTACAGCCTTAATCATCCTGCTGTATAAATGATTTTAAGAATTTATGATCCAATTGAGAAGTCTTTTTTTTTGTATTAACAGCTGATCCAGGAAAATACATTGGTGACTACAGAGCTGATTGGGGTTCAATGAGCTTCCTCAGTGAATTCTTGAGACCGAGTTACTCTGAAGGGTCTTCATGGTTTGGTCTACTAAAGAAAGCTGGAGGTGGTTGTAATGACCTCTTGTACAGTGGCCACATGCTTGTAGCTGTACTAACCGCTATGGCTTGGACGGTATATATCGTTTTCTTCCTTTTACATAAAATTCCATCACTTGTCAGCTAAATGCATACGGAGATTTTGTGGTTGTATTAGTTAATGTTTCTTTTTTCAATAGGATTTCTATTTTACTTATTTGAATCACTATATAAGATTTCAATTTAGTTCACGTTGGATGATTATTAATATGGATGTAGTCTTGTTTGTAAGATGGATCCAAGCCAGAGAGGGATTTGGAGGTTTTGTCGGGTTAGGCCGAGAAGTTTTAGTATAGAGAGCTTTCTTTAACTCTTATTCTTTTCAGTTTTATTCTTGTTACGTTATTATTCTTTTCAGTTTTAGTATAGAGAGCTTTCTTTAACTCTTATATCATTTTGTTAGACAGATTTCTATGAGATCGTAACCATTATGCGGTAAAATCATTAACAGGAGGCTTACGGAGGTTTCTCTTCGGCATTGATATGGTTGCTCGTGGCACACAGCGCGCAGAGGGAAATACGAGAGCGCCACCACTACACAGTAGACTGCGTTGTGGCGATTTACGTTGGTATCCTTCTATGGAAAATGACGGGTTTTATTTGGTCAGACAAGAGAAAAACGAAGCAGACAACAAAACTAGAGAAGATTCAGAACAGGCTGATTCACGCCGCCAAGGATTCGGATATGGAGACTGTTAGGAGACTTGTGGAGGAGATAGAGGTAAGCCTCAGGGAAGACAAGCAGGGTAAAGTCGTCTCGAACCGGACAATGACTGTGTTTGCCTGTGGGACAGTGATCACAACACTCACTATAGTAATTTTGGCGTTGACTTTGACCAGCGATGGTTAAAAAAGAGATCAAACTTAAAGAGAGTTGGACTAAGATGGATCCTTGTCTTTTCCACGGTTTCCTACCATCTTTTTTTTTCTCTGTTATTGTTTGTAAGTTTCGCTAAAAAAATTGGTGTTACTTTCTTGGCCTTTTGGTTTT
Organism: Eutrema heterophyllum; assembly: GCA_002933915.1. Classification (NCBI taxonomy): domain Eukaryota; kingdom Viridiplantae; phylum Streptophyta; class Magnoliopsida; order Brassicales; family Brassicaceae; genus Eutrema; species Eutrema heterophyllum. Next base: position 502,921 of record PKMM01026215.1, on the reverse strand, counting down.
TAATGATCTGATACTTTATTAATTAAAAACTAGGATTTAATCCGCGCTACAGAGGAACAAATGTTTCTTATTTGAATAAAGTGATATTTTTAAAAAAAAGTTTCCTCGATTTGTTATAAACATTACGTGATTATAGTATATAGTGTTTTTTGCAGATTATAATATAGATATGTATATCTTGAGAATATGAATTTAGTTATTTGAAAATAAATGATTACTTTTGGTTAATGAATTATATAATATGTCTAACTAATGATTATAGATAGTTGTGTTAAAATGGGCTAATGTATCTACTTAATCCATTTTGAAGTGGATTAAAAAATTATTGAGACTAATCCGTAAAGAATTACAATCTTGTAAACACCAACTTTAATATGCACTGTTTAAAGACTGTTAGTTTTGTACTCGGTCCAAGAACTTAAAAAAAAAAAAAATTCTCGTGACTCTTTATAAAAGTAGTAACATATTTTCAACTTTAGTTTTGATATATACACAAATAAAAAATATAAGAAATTATAGTTAATTTTCAAATAAAAATTCATATTATTTAGTAAATTGAGTATAACAATATCTATCTTTAAACTAAAAACTATTATTTTGACTTGCGAGATCCGTTTTTGTGGGCACTTGAAAATTAGAGTCTTAACATGTCCCATCGCGGGCTAACCTGTCTACTTAATCCATGTTGCAGTGGACTAAAATATTTTTCTAGTTAACCAGCAAAGAACTACAAATATATATTTTTTTCTTTGAATATATATGAATTGATTTTTTTTTGGGTCAAAAAAATGTATATGAATTGATTATTATTTAAAATGAAATAATATTTTTAATATGGTAATAATTAAGAAACTAAATACACTCATGAATGGAAAAAAAATACTTACTTTCCATATTTTCTACAATAATTTTAAAAGACAATTATATTTTTTCCTAATTCAATTATGTTTTTTTATTTGTAGTGGCATAATATGTATTAAACTACATAAACTACAAATTTAATGTTAATTTTTAAAATGACTCCTCAAATAATATATAAGATAGTTCATTTTCAGGGGATGAGAATGAAAGTAGACAATACTGGTGAAATAAAAACTTGAAAATGTTTCATATTCTTTCATTTTATGTATCTTATATTCTCATATTCGTCTTTGGTCTGAAGTTCTTAACCTCAATGATGTTTACGGGCGATGCGAAATAACAACCGAAAAGAATACAAAAGACTCTATAAAGAGATTAAAAGCTAGAACTTATTAAAACACCAAAAAATGTTGAATCTACCCATGTAGTTGTTTCTTCTCTCAAGCTCTAATGACACAATTATGATGTGGGCGTTGAAAGGTCTTGGGTCAGAGAAAATTTAAGGTATTAGCGATACTCTCAAACTGATTTTTATATATATATGATCTAATTTTTTTTTTTTTTAAATTCAAATAAAAGGGTACACTTACCTGCATCAGTGTAAATTCATATAAAAGGAATCTTCTTCGTTTTCGTAGTCATAGATCTTCTGTTCGTAGTCGAGGAATTTCCTCTGCAAATCAGCATCAATCTTACGTGACGCGGGAAAAAGAGATGATGACATGCGTCACTAATTTCTTCTCGCCGACTTCTCAAAAACAAGATTTGACTTGCCGCTCAAGACTGACAAAATCAAGTTCTCACTGGCATAAAATGACACGAGGAAGATCATGACCTAATCGAAAATGAAAAATTAGACGGTTGTGAAGAAGATGTATGCCGAAAACAAAGATTCAACGATGCCCCAAAATTTACGTGACGCGGGAAATAGATAATTGCAGAGAGCGAACCGTAAAATTAGAGAGATGACGTGGCGTCATCGATTTCTTGGAAACAAGATTTGACTTCTCGCTGTATGGGTCATAGTTGTATGGAAACAAGCTATTCCATTCGTTGTATGGAAACAAGACCGAATAAACAGAGCTGGCCATGGATACAAGTTCATCAAGCATGTGTTTGGCGGTTTTGAATTTATAATTTTTTTTAAAAACCAATTTTTTATAGATTTATTAGCTTAGATAGTTTAGAAAAGTATGACAATTGATTTCATGTTCTAAATTTGTGCACTAACAGATTTTTTACTTGCTTCTAGCATCTTACAAAATGAAGCATTAGAAAACCACATTGATCTATATATAGGGTTAAAAAAACGTATAGTCCATGAAAAGAGAATCAGTCCCATTCATTCTTTCCTTCAATGATTGTTCTTAAGAAATTGCTGGACCATCACTTGAAGTGGAATAAGAAACTCGGTTAATGTTTTCTCTCTTTCAGCTGCATCATTCCAAGGCTTTCTGTAGACAAATGTTCTTCTAACTTCTTGAATCTCCAACTATGCTATTTTAATAGTATGGTATAGCTATTCTCCATATCTACTCTTTGAGGTCTAAAATGTCTGGCCTCTCCACCTGAACTGAAGTCATCTTCTCCCTGATCCGGGCCGTCATGTAAAGCTGCCAATTTACATCCCTGAGTTTGCTTATCCATTCCAGATACACTCTTTTACTCTCATATTCTGTGTTTACCGTTTTTGTTTCTTCATCATCATGGTCACTTGTGTGACATCTCCACCTTCTCCACTACCACCACTCACCACTTCCACTACTCTCCACTACCATCACTCACCACTCCACTCACCTCCTCCACTACTCTCCACCACTGCTCTCCACCACCAAGACCCACCACCCCCTACACACTAACTCCCTTGTATAAAAAAAGAAGAAGGGAGAGAGAAGAAGGGAAGTAAGAAAAAGAGGAAGAAGAGAAAGAGTAGACAAAGAAGAAGAAGCTGTGCAGAAACAGTTCCGATCAAGCCTCTTGTCGAGACATTTGCGATCTGACCAAAAGGAGTTAGGTGACGATCCGCACACCCCTGGAAATATCTCGTTGCAAGGAAGCCATAGCAGTTGGCCGATCGTCATTCCGAGCTAAACTCCATCCGCAATCCGATCAACAAGTTGAGCGAAAATCACTATTTTTTCCTAAACCCAGAAATCTGTTCATATCTGATTTTTTCCAGTTTCCCAAAGTCGTTTTGTGAGCCGTTTTCCCGTCGAACCAGAAAGAACCAGATTGCGATCTACATACCGTTGTGAAGATCTTGCATCCATCTTTCCAGCTCAATTTCCCGATTTCGATTCTAAAGTATAATGCAAAAGTTACAGACTTATCTTCTCGGCCAAGAATCAAACCTGGAAAATCTGGAAAACCTAGTTAATCATTTTGTTTGTAACACAGTTGTGGATCTTCAACCGCTATTCTCCATATCCATATTTCGACGTGAATTCAAGTAAGAACTAGTTTGTGGATTCGTAAGATGCGTTAGTTGATTAGTAATAAGTGTATGCTTAGTATAGGGAGTAGACATGATGATTGATAATTGATGATTGATGTTTGAATCGTAATGACTAATTATTGTGAAACTTGTGATATGGTTATGAAGTATACATTGTTAAGTGCAGCGTTACTCATTGTTTGACGACCTACAATGAGGAACTGAATATTGAGAAGTTGTAGTGATCGAGAAATTGTTTGATGGCCTACAACGAGGGACTGGATATTAAGAAGTTTTAGTGATTGAGAAAGGGCTGACGAGCCATAGTCATACCCTGTAGTGGGCGGTGGCACAAGGAATATTTGTCAAGCTCAGAATGGGTCGAGGCAGAGAATGAGTACCTTGGATGAGGGGATCGTCCTTGGGAATGTGAAGTAGTCTCGCTAGGTTGATTGTTATGAATGAATGATTGTCTTTATTAGGATTGTTAGAACCATGTTATATAGTAATGTTAGTTATGTTAGGTTGGTTGTTGTGTGTGTTTAATGTCTATATTATGTATACTTGTATTACTATTTCAAATGATGTGTATGGAATCTCGTGTGCTCCAAAAGCACACCCTCGCTGAGTATTTCTCAAAATACTCACCCCTCTTCCTTTCAGGTGAGACGGAAGACTAGGACTTGTGGCGATCATTGTGCTGTTAATTCCGGGGGACCATGGGAGCTTATTTTCATTTTATTTACTATTTAATAAGGATTTTCAATGATATTTCTCTCGTTGTTCTATCAAGTTTTAAGAAGTTGGTTTTAATTGTTAAGACATTTCGAGTTCCCGGTTTGATTTTTAATAAATGATGTTTCAAACTTTCATGATTATTTAATGAGTTATTTATTATTTGAAAAGCTTTTAAATGAGTAGAAATCAAGTTATGTTAAGTTTTACGAGATTAGGGTGTCTCAATTTGGTATTAGAGCGTAAGGTTAGCCAAACCGGTCTCGACCCGAACGACGTTCTGGGACTTTGCCAAAAAAAAAAAAAGTTTTACATCGTTTTTCAAATGTTTTGAAATTTTATTTTTCCAGTATTTCCGGTTGTTATTTTATTTCGGAGGTTAGAATGTGGGGCAACAACGACCTTAGCTCGAGTCATTTTTCTTTGGTTCTCTAAGGTTAAAGATCTGATCCGAGCGTTCTTTTTCAGAATGGGAAGACCTCCGCGCAATGGAAACGGATACGAGATCAGGAATGCAGTTGAACCAATGGAGGAAGTACCAGCTGTTGTGCATGAGAATGTTGCTGCATAAGGTCAAGAGACATCAGGTGTGGCTCTTGCAGTGGATCCAACGGCCATAGGTGCAGCTGTGAGTGCGGCCGTGTTGCAAGGAATTCAACAGCTGATTAGACCAATGTTAGCGCGTATCTAAGTGGCCGGAATAGCTCCGAGAGTGGCTCTAGGTGTAGCCGCATGTCAGCCCCCAGTGCAAGAAAATGGCGTGCCAGATTTGCCACCTCCACCTCCACCTCCAATGCAGATGCCACCGCCAGTGCATGGGTACCAACCGCAGATGCCCACCTACCATGAGATACTGAAGCTTATGAGAGAGTTTGGTATTGAATCTGCTCTTGGTCTAAAGATTGGTTTCTCTTCCTTGGAGTAGTTCGGCCTCATGCTGGTTCCAAATGGTTGGCGTGTAACACCCCTCCTCTTGAGCTGCTACTCGATCAAGATGGCTTTATGAAGCATCTCCTCTAGTTCCACATAGTGCTGCATCTCAAGCCGGTCCTGAATGTCTCGACTTAGGCCGCTCATGAACCTTGCCATAGTCGCCTCCTTTTCCTCCGAAACATCAGCTCGAATCATGATAGTCTCCATCTCTTGGAAATAATCTTCTACACTCCTACTTCCTTGAGTGAGTCTTCTTAGTTTTTGATGTAACTCTCTAAGGTAATGGCTGGGCACAAAGCGTTTCCTCATGATCGCTGTCATTTCTTCCCAAGTATCCACCGGGGGCTCTCTACGACGCTTCCTACTAGTCACCACTTGATCCCACCAATTAATAGCGTAGTCAAAAAATTCAGTAGTGGCTATTTGTACCTTCTTGGGATTGGGGTAGTCTTGACAATCAAAGACCAATTCGATTTTCTTCTCCCATTCTAAGTAAGCGTCCGGATCATTCTTCCCGTGAAATGGTGGAATTTTCAGTTTTAGTCCTCTTAGACTATATGCTTCTCGGCCCCTTGCTTCTCGCACACGCCTAGGCCTCCTTTGACTACTATTTGATAAGTGTCCTTCAGCATCATGTCGCCTTCTTGCGGCTCTAGCACGTCGAGGTCGGTCTTCATTAGGCGAGTGATCCTCCTCGCTATAGTAAGCAACGACACCTTCAGCTCTTACTCTCCTTGGCTGGTCTCGTCTTCCTTCAACCGGTACAACATGCGTTTGTTGTTGTGCGGCTTTCACACGATCCACTCTCCCATGGATTTCGTCGAGTTCTGCTCTCATCATCCGCCTCATCTCTCCCATTAGTGCTCGCATTTGGATATCTGAAAGTCCAGCTTGGGGATTGATAATGGCCGGTTGTTGTTGATCACCTCCTTGACCAACGTTTTGTTGTTGATCACCTCCTTGATCAACGTTTTGTTGTTGATCACCTCCTTGATCAACGTTTTGCTCATCTTGTAACATGGTGACCTGAAACAAGAAACAAACAAGATCAGTAGTAAAAATTCCTCACGCACACAAGTGTTTCCCAAAGAATTTTCCCAAGTGTTTCCCTTAGTGTTTCCCAAGTGTTTCACTCTTTCACACAGCTCTCAAAGTGTTCTCACAAACTTTCTTTTACTCAGCGATTCTCTAAAGTTCGGATAGAACTAGACAAGCTTATCTTTGATGAATTTTCCAAAGTAACCAAAACAATTTGTTTTCTTTCTCTTTCTTTTTTTTCCCGCCAGAAAAACGTAAAGAAATATATATCAAGAACAAAATTTTAGCAAACCTAGAACTTCACCAATATATTTAACCAGACTTTTTTTATTTTTATTTTTTATAACTGAATAATACGAAATTACAAAATAAAATTACAGAATTAAAATTTATAAAAAGAAAAGGGAAGATAATAAAACGTGAAGAAAGAAAGAAGTTTATGGTAAGATGAAGATGAAAATGATAAGAAAGATATTACCAAGGCTTTGAGTTTGCTCTGATACCACGTGATACAGAATTGCCCAAAAACGACTCAAAGGTTGGCGTTGGATAATCCTTGACTCAAAGGTTGAGCAAGGCGGTGGAGCCTGATCGTGTGAAATCCGTGGTGCAAGAGGTTGAGGGGCGAGTGCTCTCGGGGATCCTCACAACTACACACACTAATACGCTTCCAACGAATAAGGTTAACGAGTGGTCCGCACAAAAGGGGATGGAATCCTCTTGTCACAACCGGTTTGATCACTTGGAATCACACCAAGATAATCGAAAAGTTCACACAGAACCAAGGAGAATCACTCTCTCTAAAATTGCATATCACTTGCATAAGTGTTTAAAATTCAAAGTTGTTCTAATTTATTCTTCACACAATACATCACTTATATAGATACATAATTTAACTAGCTCTAGTTACTAAACTTAACTCAGGTTGAGTTAATCACACTTTACATAAATTAATTTAAGGAAAAGAAAAACACACTCACACAAAAGAAAATACACTCACAAAAGAAAATTCAAAAGAAAACACACTTGCAAATGATGGTGGCGCATGAACAGTGACGTGTGAATAGTGCACACGATTTTGACTAGATTCAGAGTTGTGTTACCCACTTTTAATTCTCTTAAGTGTGCTTTGGCTGCTGGGTTTAGATCATAGGTTTTATGGGCTTGTTTTTGAGCTGGGAATTCACAAAAACAAGTGAGGAAAATTGTTGGGCTGTTTGGTCTTGGATCATGTTGTTAAGGGCCTTGTTTTGCACTTGGATGCAAGTTAGAACATCTAGCTGGATTGGACCATGATTCATGTATTTAATTCCCTTAAGTAGCCCAGCAATTGCCTTAGCAAGTTTTCTGGTTCTTGCTCTTGTCATAGGCCCATTTGGAACAAGCAAATCCTCTTCAGCTACAAGCCCCTCCTCGCCTACATGCTCGGCCAGAAGCTCATCTTCCGTGCTGTTGCTAGTCACGCTCACATCAGGAAGACTACCGGTTTGTAGTAAATGCAGGAGATCCCATATTGGGCCTTGTGGCGTCGATAACCGGGTGTGCTTTGGTTGCGAACAAGTCAGGCATATGAAATCATTATGCCCTCATGCAGGAATTGTTTGCAACCATTGTGGGCGCTTAGGTCACATGTCAAAGGATTGCAAGGTAAAGACTGCAAGACAACAACAAGGGAACCAAAATAGGGACCCGCTGCCACCACGACCGAAGCGACCTGCTCCAGCACCGCAAGTGTATGTTGCTGAAGTCGAGGACCCTACTGGAGACGAATATGTAGAAGATTATGAGTATGCGACTGTGGACGGCGAGGATGCAAAACCAATCGCTGGTAAGTCATTTTCAAGCCTTTGTCAATTGAAGTTGCTCAAATAAATGCTTATTTATTTTCTGCAAGTCCTTCTTGGTGTCGAGTTGCTTAGAGATAGAAAACCGTGTAGGATCGGTTTTAGTTCGATACGGGAGATATGCACGGATTTGTGAGCCCTAAATTAACAAAGTGTTGGGAATTGAAAGGCGATTTTGTCAAGAAAGCAAGGAAAGTCGAGACCGCCGGACCGAAGGCCATCAGATCCGAAGGAATCTTCAAGAATGTTCCGGTGATAATAGAAGGCGTTGAGCTACTCGCATATTTGATTGAGACGCCACTCAACTGATACGAGGTCATATTAGTCATGACTTGGCTGAAGCGCGATCAGGCTGTGTTGGATTGTCGCCGAGCTCAAGTTAGCTTCACACGTGCTGAAGGAAAGCTAGTTTACCATGGAGTCAAGAAGCAAAGTGGAGTTCCTATGGTTTCAATGATTAAGGTGGAAGAGCTAATTAGCAAAGGTTGTGAGGCGTTCTTAGGAACAATCTCGGTAGAAAAGGAGGATACAAAGTTAACATTGGATGCTATTCCAATAGCAGCAGAGTACGTGGATGTATTTGAGGCACTACGAGGACCACCACCAACACGAGGAGATGCTTTCACTATTGAGATGGAACCTGGAACAACGCCAGTGTCAAGAGCTCCATATTGATTAGCACCTGCTGAGATGGCAGAGCTTAAAAAACAATTGGAGGATCTTATGGACAAAGGATTTGTAAAACCTAGTAGCTCACCATGGGGAGCGCCATTATTGTTTGTCAAGAAAAAGGACGGGATTTTTAGACTATGTATTGACTATCGATGGTTGAACAAGGTAACAATCAAGAATAAGTATCCGCTTCCACGAATCAATGAGCTATTGGACCAGCTGCAAGGAGCTTCATGGTTTTCTAAAATAGACTTGGCGTCTAGTTAACACCAGATTGCGATAGCTAAGGAGAATGTAAAGAAAACAGCTTTCCGAATGCTTATGGGCACTATGAGTTTGTGGTGATGCCTTTCAAACTGGCTAACGCACCCGCAACATTCATGAAGTTGATGAATAACGTATTCCATGAATACTTGGACAACTTTGTGATCGTATTCATCGATGATATTCTGATATATTCGAAGGATCCTAAAACGCATGTTGAACATCTCAGGGCTGTGTTAGGCAAGTTGCGAGAGCAGAAGTTGTATGCGAAGTTGAGTAAGTGCAGTTTTTGGCAGAGGAAGATCAGTTTTCTAGGTCATATTGTTTCGGAAGCCGGAGTAGCTGTGGACCCCGAGAAAATTTCAGCGATTACCGATTGGCCGAGACCTAAGAATGCCACTGAGATTCATAGTTTCCTAAGCCTGGTCGGGTACTATAGGAAGTTCGTAAAAGGGTTTGCAAGCGTATCCAAACCAATGATGCAACTCACAGGAAAGGATGTTAAGTTCGAATGGACGATGAGTGTGAAAAGAGTTTCCAAAAGTTAAAGGAACGCTTGATGGAAACACCAGTGTTGGTACTGCCAAGGTCAGGGGTGCCATATGTAGTATACACGGATGCATCAGGAACGGTTTTAGGTTGTGTGCTCATGCAAGGGGATCATGTGATTCCGTATGCCTCTAGACAGTTGAGGAAGCATGAGACTGATTATCCCACTCATGATTTGGAATTAGCAGCGGTGGTTTTTGCGCTTAAGATCTGGCGTTTGTATCTATATGGGGAGAAGATCAATATATTTACAGACCACAAAAGCTTAAAGTATATTTTCACGCAAGGATAGATGAACTTAAGACAAAGAAGATGGGTGGAATAACTAGCAGATTACGATGTGGATATGGTTTATAATCCCGAAAGGCTAATCAGGTAGCTGGCGCCTTAAGTAGAAGAAGGAATGGTGTATCTAGTGCTAGAGATGTTCAGGAATTGACTTCCGACCTGGCTTGTCTTAGTTTGAATGCTATGACCGACGAGAACGAAGAGAACTACGGGTTGGAAGTTGTGGGTAGAGCTGATTTGTTGTGGAGGATACGCGAGGCACAAAAGGAGGATGATGCTCTCCAAAAAGTTGTAGACAAAAAGATTGTTGGATACCGTAGAGCGATTAACGGAACCATCTTATACTGTAACCGGGTAAGTGTCAGGGGCCTAACAGACGAGATCTTAGAACAAGCTCACCAGTCACGTTTCTCCATACATCTGGGGTGCACAAAGATGTACCGAGATTTGAAACGGTATTATCATTGCAGTTATATGAAAAAAGGAAGTGGAAGCTTATGTAGCCAAGTGTGATATATGCCAACTGGTTAAAGCAGAGCGCAGACTGCCAAGTGGATTGTTGCAAGGGCTACCTCTACCCCAATGGAAATGGGATATGGTCACTATGGATTTTGTCTGCGGGTTACCAAAGACGACTGGAGGCTTGGATGCAGTTTGGGTAATTGTGGACAGCCTGACAAAATCAGCTCATTTTTTGGCCATTAAAATGACATTTGGTGTGGATCGTTTAGCGGAGATATACCTGGAAGAGATTGTGAAGTTGCATGGGGGTACATGAGCATTGTTTCATATCGAGATCCAAGATTCACATCGAAGTTTGGCAAGTGTTTCAGAAGGCGCTAGGAACTAAGGTTCATTTGAGTACATCTTATCACCCACAGACGGATGGGCAATCAGAACGCACCATCCATACGCTAGAAGATATGTTGCGAGCATGCGTATTAGACTGGGAAATTAGCTGGTTACGTTATCTACTGTTGGCAGAATTTGCCTACAACAATAGTTACCATGCGAGCATTGGGATGGCACCCTATGAGGCTCTTTATGGACGGCCATGCCGCACACCCTTGTGTTGGACCAAAGTAGAGGAGAGTCGGGACTTAGAGCCAGAAATAATTCATGAGACAGTATAGCAAGTGGAGCTATTGAAAGAAATATTGAAAGAGGCTCACGATCGTCAGAAGAGTTGGGCGAATAAAAGGAGACGAGGTCTGGAAATTGCAGTTGGCGATACGGTATACCTAAAGATGAGATCATTTTGGGGAAATGCATATAAGAACCGGAAGTTGAAAAAGCTTAAGCCAAGATACCTTGGATCGTATCAAATTATAGACCGGATTGGAAATTTGGCTTACCTCTTGGACCTACCAGAAGAATTAAAATCGCTCCATGACGTGTTCCACATATCGGTATTACGGAAGGCAGTTAGAGAACCATAGCTGATTATCTCCCATCTACCAGAGGGTCTAGAAAAGAATGTCTCAGTTCGGGTCGAACCTTTGGAAATTCTAAGTAGGAGAGAAGCAGTGAAAAAGGGGAGAACTTTACGAAAAGTGCTTGTATACTAGAAGAAAGACGGTATACAAGAAGAAACATGGAAGTCGGAACGGAAAATGGCGAAAGATTACCCCGGACTCTTTAAGGGTGAGAGCGAACTACAATTGATGGAACTGAATTCGGGGATGAATTCCTTTGTAGTAGGGGAGAATTGTAACATCCTCACCTTCTCCACTACCACCACTCACCACCTCCACTACTCTCCACTACCACAACTCACCACTCCACTCACCTCCTCCACTACTCTCCACTACCAAGACCCACCACCCCCTACACACTAACTCCTTTGTATAAAAGAAGAAGAGGGGAGAGAGAAGAAGGGAAGTAAGAAGAGAAAGAGTAGACAAAGAAGAAGAAGCTGTGCAGAAACAGTTCCGATCAAGCCTCTTGTCGAGACGTTTGTGATCTGACCAGAAGCACTACAAGAAAACACGCACATTTTCGACGGCATTTTCGACGGCCTTCAAACCGTCGGAATTTTCCGACGGAATACCAAGGGAATATCGAGGGGATTTCGACGGTTTGAATTTCCTCGAAAATCGGTCGGAACATTATGACGGTTTGAATTCTCTCGGAAAACGGTCGGAATATTCCGACGGATTTCCGAGGGAATGTCGACGAGCCGGTATTCCCTCGGAAATCGGTCGGAAAATTCTGACAGTTTCAAGGCCGTCGAAAATGAGTGGGTAATTTCGACTGATATCCGAGGGATAATATCAATCTGAGCGCACGGCAGGGCCTATGAGATGGCATGCAGAACATAACTCAGATGGAGAGATTACGCATCCCTCAGATGCAGAAGCATGGAAACATTTTCAAGAGGTTTATCCTAGTTTTACGTGTGAGCCAAGGAATGGATACCTCGGGTTATCTACGGATGGATTCAACCCTTATGGAAAGCATGGGAGGCAATATTCATTGTGTACAGTAATCGTCACACCTTACAATTTGCCGCCAAATTTGTGCATGAAACTAGAGTTTTTGTTCCTCACGATCCTCGTCCCCGGTCCAGAGCATCCTAAGAGATCCCTTGATATTTTCTTGCAGCCATTAATTTATGAGTTGAGAATGTTGTGGAAAAATGGTGTTGAAATCGTTTGATGTTTCCCTGCAACACAATTTTATGATGCGTGCGGTACTTATGTGGACCATAAGTGATTTCCCAGCATACGGTATGCTATATGGATGGTCGACGCATGGAAGGTTGGCATGTCCGTATTGTCAAGATAACACTGATGCGTTCTAATTGAAGAACGGACGTAAGACCTCTTGGTTCGATTATCATCGACGATTTCTACCGCTTGAGCATCCATATCGTCGGAGCACAACAATGTTTAGAAAGAATAAAAAAGTTTTTGATGATCCACCTCCTGAGTTAGATGAAAATTATATTATGACTCAGTTGAGAGATTTTGGTGCTGAGAGGACAATTACATGCGGAGGTAATGGGCATTATCCCGTTGACGGTTTTGGCGAGTACCACAATTGGCACAAAAAGAGTATTTTCTGGGATTTGCCATATTGGAATGACCATTTGATGTGCCATAATCTAAATGTGATGCACATTGAAAAGAACTTTTTCGACAACATCATGAACATTGTTCTAAATGTGCAAGGAAAGACGAAAGATAATTTGAAGGCCAGATTGGACTTGCCAGATATTTGTTCCCGTAAGGAGTTGCATGTAATGGCGAACGGGAAATCACTGCCCCCTGCTTTCCGGTTGGATGCGACTTCAAAGGAGGAGTTAGCACGGTGTCAAATTCCCAGACGGATACGCATCTAACCTTCGTAATTGCGTTGATAGTTCAGAAGGGAAGTTTTATGGGATGAAGAGTCATGAGTGTCATGTTGCCATACAGCGCCTCCTTCCATTTGCATTTGAAGGTCTTCTTCCTATGAACGTCCATGGAGCTATTTCAGGTACATACATTTACACTATTACATATGTTGCCATATTTTTATTTGTGATCATTATACGTAAGTTATTTAATTTTGTATGTCTACTATATATGCAGGGATCAATGCTTTCTTTCGGGATATATGCATGAGATCACTTAAATCAGCCGGAATCCGAAATTTGGGGGGAAAACATACCGGTTCTCCTTTGCAACCTCGAGAAAATATTTCCTCCTGCCTTTTTGATGTTATGGAACATCTTCCTATTCATCTCCCTCGAGAAGCAGCACTTGGTGGGCCGGTTCAATACCGATGGATGTACCCTTTTGAACGGTATATGTTCCACCTAAAGAAGAAGGTGATAAATCTTGCTAGAGTCGAGGGTTCTATTGTTGCATAGAGCATTAATGAAGAAACTTCCAACTTTGCCGACTTCTACTTTCCAGCGCAAGTCCAAACAATAAGTAGACGCCCCGCACGACATGATGATGGAGGGAACAGAGTTAGTTATCATGTCTATGTCCCCGATATATTTACTCAGATTGGACGACTAAGTGAAAAAAGCAAGGATCAATGACTATAAGATGAGGAGCAAAGGCACTTGCATATGTATTTTCTGACAAACTGCAACGACGTTTTGGAATATGACAGGTACCTTTTTTTTTAATTAGATAACAAATTAAATTTACTAATGCTATTTTCTTATGCATTTGTTCATGCACAGAATGTTCATGCCCCAAATACGCGATTGGTATCCAAATTACACAGAGGATGAGCTTGCTGTCGTCAAGCAGAATGACTTTGGTGATTGGTTGAAATATTATGTAAGTGTTAAATGATGCTTTATTATATAATTAAATTGTATAACTTCCTTATATAAAAATTGTGTCGATTATTGTCCACATGAAATTTTTACAGGTTGGTCAGATGACTGCTAGCGGGGTTGAGTTTCCAACGTGGTTAGTTGAGATGGTGAAAAGCCCGACATTTAGTGCACAGTCTTATCCGATGTATTGCACCTGAGGGTATGCTTTTAAAGCTCATCGTGAAGGAAGCTCAATGACAACTTGTAATTCTGGTATATCGTCTCAATTTGAGGAAGTTGTCTACTACGGTGTCATCCACGAAATATTGGAGGTCCATTATCCGGGAATGATCGACTTGAGGTGCATTGCGTTCTTTTGCAATTTGTATAATCTAGTGGAAGGTCTACTACTCAGGACGCATTTGGTGTTACATCCGTCCACTCTCGAAGGCGACTTCAGAAATACGATCTTTTCATTTTTGCTTCACAAGCAGATCCGGTTTCCTACATTCGATACCCCCGGGTTAGGAACAAGCAAGACCCTTGGATTACTGTTACGTCGATACACCCAAGGGGAAGAGTTTATGGTGTTTCCGAGCACGACCCTTTGCAAGAAAACGCAATTGGTAACTTAGGTTCGATCGAGCATTCTCTTGAAGTTGACCTCGTGGTTGATTTCACCATGGACGTGGATTACGAGGTATTTGAAGATTTTGAGGAAGAGATCGGCGAATTTGACGAGGATTTCAATTCAGCTACGTCAGATTATTCATCGGACTCGGAGTAATTAGTTATGTAATAATTTTATTTCTCTATGTATTTATTTATATATTTTGAAACAGAGTTAATTTTGGCGATTAAATGCCTTGTAGTTTTTCTTTTCACAAATCATGTTGTTTCGAGTTTTATTTCATTGAGTCTAAGCTCATAGGACCATTAATTATATAAGGTCCCCTTGCAGCCGTGTAATGTTTTTCACCTTTTGATGAAATAAAAACCTTGTTTTCTTCCCAGAGAATATATATAAATACTAAAGTGTCCCAAAATGTTTTTCTATATTCATTAATCCCAAAAAAAATGTTTAACACTTAGCATTTTCGGGTAAAAAACATGGAAATTATGTAAATCAGTTTTAGCCGAGAGAATTTCAGGTTATAGCCGAGAGAATTTAGAATCTCCGGCTAAAACTTGACATTCCCCTCGGCTAAAACTGAAACTGTCCGAATCCGTCGCAAATCCCTCAGAAATTTCCGAGGGATTTCCGACGGATTCAGACAGTTTCAGTTTTAGCCGAGAGAATTTCAAATCCCCGGCTAAAACCTGACATTCCCCTCGGCTAAAACTGAAACTGTCTGAATCCGTCGGAAATCCCTCAGAAATTATTCAGACAGCTTCAGTTTTAGCCGAGAGAATTTCAGGTTTTAGCCGGGGATTCTAAATTCTCTCGGCTAAAACTGAAACTGTCTGAATTTGAGGGATTTCCGACATATTAGGGTAAAAATCCTCGAATTTGCCGGATTTTGAGCATGTTTGGTCTTGATAAATGTAGAAGTAACAAATTAACACTACAATCTGTGAAATGTTTTTAAGAATCAAACATTTTGAACTTTTTAATTGAAACCCTAATCACATAAATGTCCTTATATGTTCTTTGTGTTTTTATGAAAGGTTGAACTCGTTCATTGATCGATTGTTACGAAATCCAAAATAACTTGTTTTGTTTGGTTTTCAAAGGTTTTTCTTATTAGTATGTAACACTAATGGTTATTAAACACTAAATTTTATGAAATCTTCAAAATCTAAACCATATACCCTAAACCCGTCAGAAATCCATCGGAAATTCCTTGATATTTTATTGTTTTACACCCGAAAAAATGCTAAGTATAAAATATCAAAATATCAAGATCTGTCGGAAATGTCCGAGGGATTTCCGACGGTTTTAGATATTTACCAAGATCAGACCGTACGTGTTGACTGGCCAATAAGAATGCATGCAATTTCAAGGTCCGTCGGAAATCCCTCGAAAATTGAAGGGTGGTTAATTAAATTTGATTTCCGACGGCTTCCCTAGGGAAAGGGTCCGTCGAAAATCTTTAATCATATCAATGCAATTCGTGTTCTTCTCTCTTCTTCTCCTCTTCTTCTTCCTTTCCTCTCCTCTCCTTCTTCCTCTCCGCGAAACGTTCTTCTCTCTTCCTCTCCTCTCCTCTTCCTCTCCTCTCCGAGATTTTTCCTCTCCTCTCCTCTTCCTCTCATCTCCACTCCGCGATCCTCTCCTCTCCTCTTTCCGCCACTGCCTCTCCACGCCGCCGCCGCCCCTCCACGCCACGCCGCCCCCGCCGACTTACAAATGTAAGTTTTCTCTTCTTTTTTTTTTTGTTAGATTAGGTTGTTAGATTTAATTAGGTTGTTAGATTTAAGTAGAAAAAGTTGTGGAATTGTTAGATTAGGTTGTTAAATTGTTATTTAGGTTGTTAGATTGTTATTGTGGAATTAGATTAGGTTGTTAGATTAGGTTAATTATTTATAAATTTATAAAAAACGTTTTTGTAAATTAAATTTATGAAAAACATTTTTGTAAAATATATTTATAAATAAAATTTTATAAAAACGTTTTTTATAATTTTATTTATTAAAAACGTTTTTATATATTTATTTATTAAAAACGTTTTTAATAAATGTATTTTAAAAAAACTTTTTTTATAAATGTATTTTTTTTAAAATGTATTGATTTCTTAGAAAATATTTATGATTAATTTAGATGTTTTTTTTAATGATTTGGTTTTTCTGTTTTTATTTTTGTAAGTCTTACGGTCAATTCGATCAAGACTGTCCTGGCGGTCCGAGGCAATCGGGGTGGAGGAGTACTTCCGCAGCTCCGAGCTCGAGTACTCTTCCACCTTCTACGCCTCATGCGCCTGCTATTCCGGACAGTGAGAGTGCAACTCCTCCTCCGATCATGACCGTTGAGGAGATTGTCCAACAAACGGGACGAGAATTACTCACAGTTCTCGATCCGGACCTCCGCATTCCGAAATCTACTTGGAAATATTTTTTTTACTTAATTAATAATTTTTTTTGTTTAATACCGATTCTTAATTTGTTTTTTTTATAGGTTTGGAATATCCGGGAACAGCATTAGCAAGTCGGGTTTGAAGATGTTGCACTCCATCCTCGACAAACTGCATCGGAAAGTTTCGTATATTCCGTCAGAGGAAAAATACATTTGGTTTCGAACGTTTGCGGTAAGTTATAATTTATTTAATTTTTGTTACATATTTTGAGATTTTTTAACATCTTTAATTCTATTTCTTTTGTAACAAGAATTTAATTAGAGGTGGACCATCACCAAAACGGTGGAGACGACATTTTTCAAGGAGGCGTCCACGCAATTCTCGTGCAATATGTACGAGTGGAAGCAAGTTTGGAGAAATGGTGGAGATAAGCCAAAATGCTTGAATGGGGAGGTGTGGAAGGACTACATCCCGTACTGGGACGAGCCCGAGACCAAAGCTCTCTTGAAAGCTAACTCCAAGAACCGAAAGAGTCTCCGAGCAGGGAAGGGACCCGCTGTCCACAACAACGGGACGAAGAGCTTCAAAAAAATCGAAATCGAAATGGTAAGTATTTTGATGTTTTTAGTTATTTTCAAATATCGTTTTTAATATATTTTCTTATTTACTAACGGTTTTAGTTATTTTTTAGACGGAGGAAGACGGCAAAGTTCTGGATCACCTGAAAGTGATGGTGAGGACACACACCAACAAAAAGACCAACCAAATTCAAGATCTTGCCGTCAGAGAGATCGTCGAGAAGGTCACGAAGGCTTCCCAAGAGATACTGACCCAAAGATCGCAGGACGGCATCATTGATTCCAACGAACTCACTCGGATCGAGATCAATGACCTAGTGCTCGGGGTAAGTAATAATTATAGATTATCATTCCAATTTAGATAATTATTTTTTTAATAAGATCTAATGTTTTTGTATTGTTTTTGTAGGAGGTACCCGTTAAAATTGTAACCCAACCCGCATCTTCTTCGGCCAGGGTTGGTTAAGATCGCAACCCAACCCGCATCTTCTTCGGCCAGTTTCCGGATGGATGAAGACATTATCTGGCAAAACCAAGAGCTCAAGGAGAAGGTCACGGCTTTGGAGGACGAGCTCTTGACTCAGAAAATGAAGAGCGGGAAATTGGCGGATTACTTTAAATTGAAGTTCGATGATTTCCCGCCTGATTTATTTTGATTTAGTTTTTTATTGTAAGTTTCCAACAATTTCTATAACGTTTAATAATATTTTATAAGATTTTTAAATTTTAATTAATTTTTCATTTTCGTTTTTTATAAATTATTTAATAAAATAAATTAAATAATTTAATATGATTATTTATTAATTTTTTCCTAAAAATTTGATTTCCCTCAGAAATCTGTTAGAAATTTCCGAGGGATTTCTGACGGATTTTAGGTTTATCACATCAGTTTTAGCCGAGGGGAATGTCAGGGTTTAGCCGGGAAACCTAAAATTCTCTCGGCTAAAACTGAAACTATATGAATTCGTCGGAAATCCCTCGGAAAACCGTCGGAATTATCCCGGACGGACCGGTCCTCGGAAATCCCTCAGAATTATCCCGGACGGAACGGTCCTCGGAAATCCCTTGGAATTAACTCGGACGGACCGGTCCTCAGAACTCTCTCGGAATTATCCCGGACGGACCGGAAATCCGTCGGGTAACGTAGCCCTTGGAAATCCGTTAGAAAATTCCGAGGGATTTCCGACGGATTTTGATTTCCGAGGAGATAGATCCTACGGCTCAAATCTGTCGGAAATTCGTCTAGAATGGCTGTTTCCGACGGGATACCGACGGATTTGGCCATCCGGAATGGGATATTTTCTTGTAGTGAAGGTGTTAGGTGACGATCCGCACACCCTGGAAAGATCTCGTTGCAAGGAAGCCATAGCAGTTGACTGATCGTCATTCCGAGGTAAACTCCATCCGCAATCCGATTAACAAGTTGAGTGAAAATCACAGTTTTCTCCTAAACCCAGAAATATGTTCATATCTGATTTTTCCCATTTTCCCAGAGTCGATTTGTGAGCTGTTTTCCCGTCGAACCAGAAAGAACCAGATTACCATCTACATACCGTTGTGAAGATCTTGCATCCATCTTTCCAGATCAACTTCCCAATTTCGATTCTAATGTATAACGTGAAAGTTACAAACTTATCTTCTCGGCCAAGAATCAATCCAAACCTGGAAAATCTAGAAAACCTTGTTAATCATTTTGTTTGTAACGCAGTTGTGGATCTTCAACCGCTATTCTCCATACCCAGATTTTCGACGTGAATTCAGGTGAGGACTAGTTTGTGGATTCGTAAGATGCGTTAGTTTATTAGTAATAAATGTATGCTTAGTATAGGGATTAGACATGATTGATAATTGATGATTGATAATTGATGATTGATGTTTGAATCTTAATGAGTAATTATTGTGAAACTTGTGATATGGTTATGAAGTATACATTGTTAGGTGTAGTGTTATTCATTGTTTGACGGCCTACAATGCGGAACTGAATATTGAGAAGTTTGATCAATAAATTGTTCGACGGCCTACAACGAGGGATGGAATATTGAGAAGTTGTAGTGATCGAGAAATGGCTGACGAGCCATAGTCAAACCCTACAGTGGGTGGTGGCACCATGATTATTTTTCAAGCCCGGAATGGGTCGAGGCAGAGATTGAGTACCTTGGATGAGGGGATCGTCCTTGGGAATGTGAAGTAGTCTCGCTAGGTTGATTGTTATGAATGAATGTCTTTATTAGGATTGTTAGAACCATGTTATATAGTAATGTTAGTTATGTTAGGTTGGTTGTTGTGTGTGTTTAATGTCTATATTATGTATACTCGTACTACTATTTCAAATGATATGTCTAGAATCTCGTGTGCTCCAAAAGCACACCCTCACTGAGTATTTCCCAAAATACTCACTCCTCTTCCTTTCAGGTGAGACCGAAGACTAGGACTTGTGGCGGTTGTTGTGCTGTTAATTCCGGGGGACCATGGGCGCTTATTTTCATTTTATTTACTATTTAATAAGGATTTTCAATGATATTTGCATGGTTGTTCTATCAAATTTTAAAAAATTGGTTTTAATTGTTAAAATCTGTGAACTTTAGGATTTACCTTTATTACTTTTCCAATTGAGCTAACGACACTTGGTTTCTTTTAATTCTGGATTAATATACATAACATAATAGATTTTTAAATTGACTGAAACATATAGATATATAAAATAGTTTTTAACCAAAATTGAAGAGATTGATTGTCCGTCACAAGGAAAATTCAAGAGATTAATTTTTAAGGTTTTCAGCTTTTAAAAAAAGCTACATTTGTTTGCAAGGTTACTCTTAACTTGAAAAACAATATAGGTTACATCCACGAAACTGAATTTACATACCATCATCATCATCAAGTTTGTTAAATTATGATAAATTATATATCAAATTTAAATCTTTGCGACGAGAAGTTCAAATAATTATTTAAATGTAAGAATTCTAATATATATAACCATAATTTTTTTTTGTGTATAAAAAAACAAACATGAGAATTATATTATATTTTAAATTCAATTTCATAGATTTCACTCCTTGTTCTAAAAAACAGGCGCCTAGGCAATTAATCAGCCATCTAGACGCTGATCAGATGTCAACCGCCGCGGTTTTTTCCAAATCGGATACCTTAAACGGTTTTCTGATTAACAACCACTAATCGACCGATTAATGCTATCAGGCCGATTTTTTAAGAAAATCAGCCCAAATTAACGGCACAATTTATAAAATATCTGGCCCAATTACGAGTAGCCCATAATAAATTCACCGATTTATTAAGGAAATTGGAGATATGATTGAGTGATTGGTGAGAGAAATCAAGACTTGTATTGATAAAGCAACTTCTGCTCCTAGTTTTTTTCAAGATTTCCGATGTGGGACAATTAAACTACTTGTAAAAAAAGTTATGTGGGCTTAATAAATTTGGGCTTAAGTAACTTTATTTATACATATTTTTTTTAGCTTCTTCCTCTCTCAATTGTCATTGTGGGACAATGAAATGTATTAATTTTTTTTTAACTTTAATGTTTCTTTTTTGTTGATAATGGGTCCCACTCTCCAAATTATTAGATTAGTTATAATGGGCTGTTGAACAGTTGATGTAGTGCAATGAATTGTTGAATTTTTTGTTGAAGATGATGTGGTTTTAAACATGTTGAATCGGTGAGGAAAGGGCCCAAGAATGTCACGTGGCGCTCATTTATTGGGTGGATAAATTTTTTTTTTTTGGTCGAAAATCTGAATTGTGACACATATTGTGTTCTTATTAGTTAATGTGATTCTTGATATTTTTTTCAGATCAATTATTACATAGTAAATTATTTAAAAAAAAAAAAATATATATATATATATATATATACCAAAATTCATCATTTTTCATACTCTATGAATAAAAACTTGTTTCATTTGATTTGGACACAAAAAAAACGTTTTTAACACATTTTTAAAATGGATTCCAATAATAACCCTTTAAATTATGATTTGGCTATCATCATGAGGTCATGTATCATATTGCATAATATGATTGTTGAGGATGAACGAGATACATATGCTCAACATTGGACAAATTATGATCAATCTGAAGCAAGTGAGTCTAGTACACCGCAACCATTATCGACTGAGGTGCTATCTGTATTTGCAAATCATGTGCGTACCTAGATCTGAGTTGCGTGATTCAAATGTACATCACGAATTGCAAGCATCCAGATCTAGTCAAACATATATGGGCAAAATTCGGAATGTTCCGTGGTTAAAGAGATTTTTAAGTTTGTGAGTTGAGTCTATTGTACTAATTAAGTTATGTGTGTTTTATTAGTTGTGTCGTATGCTTATTAGTCTATTGCATTTTAAGTTTTTCGTCATTGTATTTGTTTTTATAATGACTATCTCTATTTCTCGTCTTTATTAATTCCAATTTTTTAATTAATGTATAAAATAAATAAATAAAACAAAAATTATTATACAAAATTATTTAACTCTTAATTATTTTAATTTAATTTCAATCAATAATTTTTATTTATAATATGTAATCACAAAAAATAAAAACATAAAAGAAAATAATAAAAAAAAAATTAAAATGGTGGGGTAGGGTGTTGAATTTTATTATTAAACAAAACCATTGTAGAGTGTAAAAATTGAGTGTGTGTTGAATTATGGGATGACTGCCTAAAACCCTCCCTACTCATACAACCCTAATTATTTTCCCCTAAACTATTCACTTCTTCATTAAACCCACCAAACTTATAATTTTCAACTCTAAACCACCTAAACTATTTTACTCTGCTTAATTACACCTCTTTAATCAAAATCATAAAACCAGACCCGTTTTTGGAAAAAAACCCGATCCGTTTTGAAAAAAAAAACGGATTTTAAGTAAACGAAAACACGTTAAATAAACAGTGATTGCCCATAATAAAAATCCCGATCCGACTTGAAAAAACCGACCCGTTTTTTGAAAAAAAAACGGAGTTTAAGTAAACGAAAACGCGTTTAATAAACAGTGATTGCCATAATAAAAAATCCGTTCCGACTTGAAAAAACCCGACCCATTTTTTATAAAAAAAATGGAGTTTAAGTAAACGAAAACGCGTTTAATAAACAATGATTGCCCATAGTAAAAAACCTGATCCGACTTGAAAAAACCCGACCCGTTTTTTTTTAAAAACACGGAGTTTAAGTAAACGAAAACGCGTTTAATAAAATTGCATAATAAAAAACCGGATCCGACTTGAAAAAACCCGACCCGTGTAGCAGATGATGACATGTCGGGTTATGGGCAAGTCGGATTGGGTTTTTTTATTATGGGCAATAACGGGTCGGGTTTTTTCAAACACAAAACCTGAGAACCAAACATCCCCATAATAACGCTAGAAATTTGAATCAACTGCAAAAAACGGATCGGGTTTTTTCAAGTCGGATCGAGTTTTTTTATTAAAACGGATCGGATTTTTTTTTTTTTCAAAACGGGTCGGGTTTTTTTCAACAACGGGTATGGTTTTATGATTTTGATTAGAGATGTGGAATTAAGCAGAGTAAAATAGTTTAGGTGGTTTATAGTTGAAAATTATAAGTTTGGGGGGTTTAATGAAGAAGTAAATAGTTTGGGGGAAAATAATTAGGGTTGTATGAGTAGGAGGCTTTTATGCGGTCATCCCTTGAATTATTAGGTGAAAGAGAAAATATGATGTGGAGTGTTAAAAGAGAAAAAGTAGGGTGTTGAAATTCAAAACCAATGTACATAGTCTTATGGCATTTATTTAATGTTCTTATTTCATTTGAGCCTATGTATAAATATTTTGAAAAGCTATAAAATTAAAAAGCTTACAAATTATATTAATTGCTGCAATATATTTGTTTACGTACAATACAATATATTTTTTCATGAAATTATGTATACAATATATTCTTCCATGAATTTATAATAACTTTTACTTAATATCTTATGTTTTATTCTTTATTTTATAAAATTATAATTTATTAATACATATTTTCCACATAATATTTTATATTCAACATCATATATAATATATATATATATAGTTTTAATATAAATTAATAAAAAATAGTTAAAAATTAATACCCGATTAATCTCGATTTTTTGGATAGGCACTAGGTCTAACCCTACCGCCCGAGTAGCGCCTAACGCAATTTGAACATTGATTTCACTTACATTTTTGCGAATTAAGGGTAAACTTTTAAAACAATATCATCTGGAAATTTGTTTTGTTTTCAGAAGAGCCTAATTTTTTCACTAAATTCTCCTTTCTTATAAGGGATTGTTTTTTTGTTTTTTGTTTTTTGTTTTTTGTTTTTGTCTCGTCTTCTCTTTCTCCTTACAAATTGGATTGTTATCCAAAAGCCAAAATGTCCACTTTTAACTTAACACTACCGTTTTCCCGGCTTCTTCAATGGCGATTTCTCTCCCCACCTCCTATGCCTCTCCGCTTTTCTCCCCGGAATCACTTAATTCCATTTCATCCTCGTCGATGCTATCTTCTTCTCTTTCATCGCTGCGCTTACCGTCTCAGATTCGCCGCTTCGGAATCCGCCACGAGAGGCTTTACTCGCCGTCATCGCCTCGCTTCGCCCCGCTCACTGTGAGTTCTCCGTCCACTCTCACCGCCACTTGATTCGAGATGATGAATATCTTTCTGTTTCCAACAGTCCTGTGATTTGGGGACGAATTCTATTTTTGTTCATGTTTAGTTTCTTAGAAAGTATCAGTATGTGTACTTACACTGAGATTGATTCCCATTGGAAATTTGGAATAAGAAGAAGGAGAATGAAACACTTGATTTAATGTTGTAAATTTTGTGATAAACGAAATATAGAACATTAGAGTGTGATGATTCTAAGCTAATAGTACATTTGTTGAGAAGGAGAATGCTTCACGATTCTAGCATATTTTGAATAGCTATATGGTGTGAGATATTCTGTGTTTATATCTAAGAAAGAATCAGTTTCTGTGATTACAAAAATAAGCACTGAGATTCATTCCCGGTGGAACAAAGTGTAGATCGTTCTGTACTTTTGTTTGTAGAATTAGATAACATTAAACTTTACCTGGTGATGAAAGTCTGTCAATGGATTGTTGTAATGTTGTTTACTTCTAGTAGAAGTATGGCAAACTCGTTCATCTGTTTCTCTGGAAGCGTTTTCATATTGACACCCTGTTTGTTTCGTGGATAAATGATTCGATGCAGGTTAGAGCAAAGAAGCAAACCTTCAACTCTTTTGATGATTTGTTACAGAACTCTGACAAACCTTTACTGGTAGACTTCTATGCCACATGGTGAGTTATGTTCAGGTCATATTTTTTGATTTCTGATGAAGCCAGCACCAATAAGTTTTGCTTCTCAAATGTTTACAGAGTTGTGTTCCTGCAGGTGTGGTCCATGCCAGCTTATGGTACCTATACTCAATGAAGTGAGTGAAACCCTGAAAGATAAGATTGCAGTTGTGAAAATCGATACTGAGAAGTACCCAAGTCTTGCTAACAAATACCAGATTGAGGCTTTACCTACATTCATCGTATTCAAAGACGGAAAACTCTGGGACCGTTTCGTAAGTTTACGCATATAATTGCATCAACCAGAGTTAGATAGAGCTGTTTTTTCTTTTTCTTTATAGCACAAAGTTCCTAACTTTCCATGACAAGTTTTGCATTTTCGGTTCTGGCAGGAGGGTGCGTTGCCAGCGAACCAACTCGTTGAACGTATCGAGAATTCTTTGCAAGTGAAGCAGTAGATATGAGAAACTAAGAAAAACTTGTCATCTATGAACAAACAATCCGTTGTGACAAAAAATCATTGTTGATTGTTTGCTCGGTACCTTTTCATACATGACATCAGCCATTTTTCTTGTTTGAGTGCCAAATTCCTCATGATATGCTGCTACTTTTCCGTCTCAACTCTGTTCAGTTTGTTGAAAGTTGTAACTTGGTCTGTTCATTCGGGTAAAAGGTTGAGTAAGAGCACATACAAGTGATGGACATGCTGGCCTCTAGTAGAACAAAAATGGGGATTGTTCTTTTGAGGAGGGGTGGGTGTAGTAATCTTGGGTCCAATATGTTTTTTAGCGTGGAGAAAAGAGATTTGAGAAAAGAGGAGACAGAATTTCTAACCCAAAAAAGGAAGACGATAATGTTTCATGGAGTGGAATTGTTTCTACGGTATGTGAATACGATCGGGAAGACTGTTCTTGATATTTAATGGATGAATCAAAGATAGATGATATCTCTGGTAAAAGGTCAAAGCATATGTTTTGTGTGAGACGGTGCAAGTAATGCTCATCATCTTCGCAAGCATCACTCTTCTTACGTGATATGTGTGGATCTGTCGATAGAATGAACGTAGGATGACATTAGATCAAACCTCGAATTTTCCAGCCTCTCGACTTTGCCAAGTTTTAACTTCCTCTTATGAAAGCAACAATGAGGTATTTAAAAGACTATTTATGGAAGACGGAGACCATCGATTATTTGCTTTCTGCAGGCATGATGTAATGTGACGGCGTTAGAGCATTCTGGCTTGACATCCACTAAGGCAGACGCGCTTCGTCGTACATGAGCATTTAATATTTGGCCGGCTCTTGGGGTCGTGAATGTGGTTTGTCCACCAGAGATGCTTTTACAGATGAACCAACTATAGCGACTCCCGGATTCCCTTTTCGGCAGACAAAGTGCATGGTGTGTTGCGTGGAGTTTGTCTGGGAGGTCAGATGCTTCATCGACAAGGTTGTTGGTCACTTCGACGAGAGAATGTCCACATGTCACGTCCATATTAGCACCAAAAAAATCACTTCCAATATTTGCCTTCATTCCTTGGTTTAACGAAGAGAGGCGAGAAGTGGAGTTTTCGCCAGTTGTTTTTCTTGAGCAAGTTATATGAAAGGAAGCAAAAAAAAAGTTCGTCAACCATATCGTGAAGGCATTACCATTGTTCGTGCATATCCATCACTGTTGTTATGAGAGCAAAGATGGTGTGTCTATGGGAGGATTGACCTAACCACTACGCTTGTCACAAAAGTGGATTGAGGTACACTCTCCCGTTAGCGTTCTTCAGAAAACGTGAGTTCACCAAAGAGCTTTTGGGCATCCCATCTACAATGGTGAAAGTACTTGTGTAGTTAATTGGTTTTTGTTTCTCCACTTTGCTTGGCACGAGAGTTGAGTTTGCATGTCTTTACTACGCTCTTCTTAAGAGTGAGGTCAGCGTCTTCCCCAAAGAATTTGCCCGTCTTCAGTACGCTCTTCATGATGAATTGTCCCCCTCATCACATGTGTAAGTACGGGATTGGTTTGTTCAACAAATGTGTTTCGTAATAACCAGCCACTTGTTTAGGAACCTTTAGGATGCCCTAATAGCTATTCGATTTGAAAATAATTGATCCGTTTTTACAGGAGTATAATTATTGCAATTACAAATTATAGATGACAATTATTATCGACTTAACTGATGAGTAGTCAAACTCTGTTCAAGACCAACATGTATCAAATTGTCACGGCGATCGTTTCCAGTCACATCATTGTGATTAGCGTTGCAAAGTCTTATCATGCTCTCCCTCTTCCTCTTCCTCTTCCTTTAGTATAGTTTTTGGCCTAACTCTACTAAGATCGAGGTGATCGAAGACGATGGTGGTGGTAGTATTGTTGTCAACAGCTTTGAAAAACTGGAGAGCAAAAAAAAAAACTATTGCCTCCATTGCTGATAACTCTATAGATGAATACTCAAATTAGTTTGATCTAGTTTCTCTGTGCAATAAAAGAAAATGGGAAAATTTAATTTAGACAATTTTTGCTAAATGTTAATTTGTGTTCCATGCGATTTCTGTCAGGTTTAGTTTCAACCTTCACGCTATTAATGATTTTGAATATGTTGAAGTTCGTTATCTGGTTTTGTAATTGGGTTGTTAGATTTTAGTTTTGGCAATAAAACTTTTTCGAAGTATAGACAATGTCGATGGAGGCCTTTTTTTAGCAGTGATGAGCGATTCATCATCAACAAATCTTATATGTTATTTTACCAAAAAACAAAAAAAAATCTTATATGTTAGATAAATCAAAGAATACATGAATAAACGATATCTATGACTTTCAAACCCAAAAAAAAGGTTGTCAAAAAAAAAAAAAAAAGGAAGTGAAATACAAATAGCAATGGAGTTGACAAAATTTTATAATTTGAATCGTTAACTAAAAACATTAATGTAAACATTTCAACAATTTTAGTGGTGTAAATGTGTTGAATATTCATTTGATCCATATTAAGTAAATCCTTGTTTTATTGGTGTAAATGTGTTGAATATCGTTCAGATAAGTTTTTTTTTATAATTTGCTAACCAATGAATTTATTACACATACTGTAACATCCCATGCCCATTGATAGCATTGATAGGGAGGGTGGCCCAAGAAACAAAGGCCCACCATAGCAAAACCCTAAGGTCTCCTTCTTTCTCTTTGATTAAAAGCCATCGTCGATCACTTGGAGGAGAGAGGAGTTCACCTCGATCGCCGACTAGCAACGACCACCAGCACACCACCACCGCCGTGAGCCCAGTTGCAGCCGCCGCCGATCACGCTGAGACCCGTGCGCCGACGCCTCCACGCCGTCGCATCGTTGCACCCGTGAGGCGATCACGTCGAGAGCCCACACCGTCGCGCCGTCTTCTCGAGTCCGCCGCCGTCAGCTTGCTCCACCGCCGTTCGTCTACGCCGTGAGGTAACCGTCAACGTCTTCCTCCTCTCCTCCTTCCCTTCGACTTCGTGCTTCTCTCTGCGTGTTCTTCTCTCCGTTTTCTTGCGCCGCAAGTGATCAAAATTAATCTCCTAAGTGACGTGTGCTTGTGTAGTTGTTGTCGTGAGTTGCTGAGTGTGTCGATCTGCTTTTTCCTCCTTACTGTGTGATTTCACCATCGATCTAAGACCAAGGTGAGGACCGGTCGTGAACTTTCTCATTAATCCTTCGTATATGTGTCGTGACGTTTAATCACATGTTAAACCATTCATACCTAGGGTGACTAAGAGATTATGCTTAATTATTGAGGAGTAAACATGTATGTATACAAACGTATATATTCGTTCATAAATATATATTGAGGAGTAAATATATATATATAATTAATAAAGTTATATATGTGTATGTTCGTTTATAATTAAATATATATGTATTCACATTGTTATATTGTTAATGTAATGTTATGAAACACGTGTTAGATTGTAAACGAATATGGCTGGGTGATAATATAAACGCTATTGATATTAAATATATGATTCGGGATAATCGTATGGTATAAGTTTAAGAGATAGGATTGTTAGACGGATAAGTCGTGGTAAGGGATCTACGGAAAAGGCGGGTGCCTTCCCGGATGATGTGTGATATGTGTTGGACCTGGGAAGCGTGTGGCTGACCATGGATCCGGGATGAGTGACACACCGTGGTTCCCAGTACGGGTGGTGGCGGGTGTCACTAAGGGTGTCACTAAGGGTATCATACCGTGGTTCCCAGTGCGGCTGGTGGCGGATGATACATGGATTGGTACATTGATGCCAGAGCGGAGACGCTTATGTCCCAAGGGTGTTGAACACATCGTGGTTCCCAGTACGGTTGGTGGCGAGTGTTGACACATACGTCTAGGGGGGATAAATGTCTCAAATGCCACGTTTGGGAAAAAAAATGATCACATATGCCACCGTTATAATAATTGTTTTAGTTTTGATTTTTGTTTAAATCAGAAACCCGAGAAAATACAAGTTAGTCCTTCATACATTTCTATAATTACAACCCAACCACACTAATACCCACCCGTCTCACCCTAACCCGATGACCCGTGAATAATACCCACCCCAACGGGATTTATCCCAGAAAACCTAATTTGCAGAATTCAATCCCTAAAAATCGAGTGAAACTAATTCAAAATCGGCGACATCCTCCGATTGTTCTCCGGCGAAGAATCCGATAATCTTTGTCTCCTCTCCTTCTTCGCAATCGTCTTCGTCTCCTTCCTCTCCACCTATTTCCCGTTTTCTTCTCCATCGTTTCTTCTTCCTCCTTCGTAGTCTCGAAACTTCGTCGTTATGGCTCGGGTTAGAGAATCTGGTATAGAGTATGAGTCGTATGAGTCCACAGAAGGGTGCAAAAATCCAGGCGAAGCAGAAGAAGCACATAATCCCACAGAAGAAGAACCCAATCGCACTGAAGAGAGGACTGAAGACGCAACCACAAAAGAAGCACCCAATCGCATTGAAGACGCAACCAATCGCACTGAAGACGTAGCCAATCGCACAGATGAAGCACCCATTCGCACTGATGAAGAACCCAGCACTGAAGACACAGCCACAAAAGAAGCACCCAATCGCACTAATGAAGAACCCAATCGCACTGAAGACGCAGCCACAAACGATGGACCCAATCGCACTGAAGACGCAGCCAATCACATTGTTAAGGCACCCACAGATGCACAAATGGAAGTTGAAATGGGCACGGTAGTTGAAACTGATGAGAGTAAGTCAAATGATGGTGATGGGGACGAAGAGAGAAACTCAAGTGAGGAAGACGACGACGAAGTAGAGGAGGGAGCGTCTATGCCTTCACCGTCAAAGGTATGTATACTTGAGATTGAGATTGGGAATTACATGTTAGGCTCGAGAAAACAACTAGTAGAAGTTAGTATTGGTTTAGGTAGTAGGTAGACGAGTGTCGTACAATTGGGACAACTGTGTTTGATTAATTTGTGTTTTTGGTATAATTGTGGACAACTAATTTGTGTTTTTGGTATAATTGTGGACAACTGGGACAATTGTGTTTGATTAATTTGTGTTTTTGGTACAACTGGGACAACTGTGTTTGATTAATTTGTGTTTTTGGTAAAATTTCGGACAACTTAGACAACTAAGTAATATTGTGTTTGAATTTCAGGATACCGATGATGAAACTCAACCACTGTAGCCCGAGAAGCTGTTATTTGGTCCAACTGAATACACCAAGGGTTGTAAGATAGGAACTAGGTGTACTGTGACCCAGCAGTGGAATACATAGAGAAGAAATTTCCAACAGAACTGAAATGGTTCAGAAATCATTCTCAATTTAAGCATATATTCCACATGCCTAAGGAGCCAAACCACATGATTCAAGGCATGTGGATGCTTCTGCTTCGCACAGCTTGTACGGAGATGAAAAGAGAGTGCTGGTTTGTGGTGAATGGAGTGCCTATTAGGTATTCCATGAGAGAGCACGCGATGTTAACCGGATTTGCCTGCCATGACTACCCCAACAACTATAAGAAATTAGGGGATTTGAAGTTTGTAGATAAGGTGTTTGGAAGGAAAGACAGAATTAAAATCAAAGATGTGGAAGAGAAGCTGGACGAAATGAAGAGCAGCAGGAGCTCTACAGACCGGAAGAAGTTGACTATCTTGTATTTCTTATGCAAGGTAGTGAAAGCAAAGTCTAAGGCTGATGGAAACATAGATCGCTTTCTTCTAAGTGTTGTGGATGATTTGAATGCTTGTTAGAATTTTCCCTGGGGGCGTTATACATTCGATGATTGTATGGAAGAGATCCGGTGCGTGATGAAGAACATGAATCGCATCAATCATAGGTAATAGGGAGTACTTCCTTGCTTTCCTAAACACACTGTTCATTGATTCTGCGGCATTGCTAGTGTCTATGTTATACTTGTCTCCTTCAAAATAGCAACTTGTCCATTTATCCAGCTCTATACTCTTATCCAGATACTCACCGGCTTTAGGAAACCTACTTTTAAATTCACCATACTCTCTCTCAAACTCACTCTTAGTATAAACATGAGCGCAATCCCTGAATTTCTTCGCAACTTCATCCTTGTCATTCTTCACCTTTCCTCTCACGTTTTGAGACAAATTCCAGATACAATGTCCATGCTTTGCGCTTGGGTACACCTCAATGACTGCCTTGATGATGCTTGCATGTCTGTCGCTTATAAAAACCAATCCAGGAACATCCGGTATAACAATTTTCAGCATTTTGAAAAACCAGATCCAACTACCACCTCTCTCACGATCAATTACACCAAACGCAAGGGGTAATGGTGATGATTAGGATCCTGAGCTGTTGCAAAAACTAACATACCACCATATATAATCTTCAGAAATGTTGCATACACAACTATCACTTTCCTCATTGCTCTAAACCCTTCAATACTTGCGCCCAAAGCGATGAATAGGTACTTGAACCTATTTCCTTCATCCAAATCCACACTTGTTACTGTCCCAGGATTGACCTTCTCTAACATGCGCATATAAGAATAAAACATCTTGTAGCTTTTTTCAGGACTCCCCCGCACATCACTAACATGTTGTTTTTTCGCTCTCGATGCGGTAGAGTAGGACAACCGCAAGCCAAGTCTTCCTGGTACAATACTCATGATGTTTTTGTCGGGGTGTCCAATTCACATTGATAGTCTTCATGCAACATAGCTGCTACTAATCGTTGTGTGCCTTTCTGTATACTACTACTGCTTGTACTCTCAACAGCCCAAGAGCATGTATGCATCTTTCTGTGTACTCTGACAGTCCAAAAGGATGATGACTTAGATTTCGGAGCTCGTAAATACCATTGACAACCTATTGGAGCTTGTCGACATCGTAGCATAAGTCGCTCCGTATCCAACTTAACAGTTTTAACCCCATAACAGTTCTTATTTGCAGCTATGTGAACCAAATCTTGCACTGCCTCCCTAGAACTAAATTCTTGATTTATTTCAAGACCCGTACCATCTTCCTATTCTTCAACATACTGACTTTCTTCTTCAGAACCCGGAATCTCAACATATTCATGCCTACCATCGAAAACGTCATCAACATGGTTATCCAACGGGCTATCCACAGTTGCAAATTCGTTACGTGTTACATTCTCACAATCTTCATTACCAACATTTCCAGTATCAACATTCTGTATCAGCTCTTCAATAATTGCCTCATTCACTTGTTCTGCTGTTCCACCCGCTCTGAAAATAGTAAGGATGCCAGCATTATCCACATCATCAACTCTGCCATTTGAAACCACCTCCCCATAATTCACACCAAATGAACTTTCTTGCTCCGCTCTTGAAAGTTGCTCGACCATCTAATTTGTTTCCAAATCCTTGATTATCTCCACATGCAAAACATGTTTAAGTCCCTCTGTATCCGATGACGTTAGATAAACAAAAACGTCCTCGTTATCTACAATATATGACTCTCTTCGAGCTTTAGATAGACTGTAACTCAATTTCAGCTTCCCCGTGGTTTCATCTATCGCAATCTTCCTGCTTATATTTTCTACTAACAACGAATAAGTTATATCCTCCAACGATGAGGTCTTAAGCGATAAGCGTATACAAAATTTTCTGAAATCTATTCATGCTCTTCTGAATAGTACCCTCCATAGTCAAAATGTACGTTTGTGTGGGTGTTCTTCATCGCCTCCTGGAAATTGAATAAAATAAAACACACGTACGAATTACATAAGTTGTCACAGTAATACCAAGTTGTACCACTTGTCCTATATCTCTTAGTTGTACCATCTGTATCAGTTGTCTTATATCTCTTAGTTGTACCAGTTGTCCTATATCTCTTAGTTGTACCAGTTGTCCTATATCTTTTAGTTGTACCATGTGTACCAGTTGTACTATTTTTGGATCCAATCGAGTCGGGGATTCTTCCGATTATAATCTACCTAAGATTCAACACGATTTAAAAACACGATTCGAGACATTAACAATGCAAATACCTAATCGTCACACTAAACGTGATTACCAACTGAATGTGCATACCTAAACAAGCAATTTACATATCAAATCCTTAAATTTAAGAATTCTCCATATCCTCTAAGAAGAACTAACAAAGAACTTACTCAGTTTCACCAATGGCGGAGGAGAGAGGAGAAGAAACCGACTGCAAGAATGACGACGCCGGAGGCGACGGCCTGCGAGAAGGGCGGAGATGAACGTCGGCGTCGGCGTCGGAAAGGGGATGACGCGCAGGTTTTCTTTTTTTTATTGCTCTTTTGTTTCTTTTTTTTTTTTAATTAAATCAACATTTTCAGTAAGGTTAAAATCGTCAATTCACAAAATCAGTGGCAATGTGATTAAAAAGTGGCATGGATGATTATTTTTTCCCAAAAAGTGGCAAATGTGATGAGTCCCCCGTCTAGGGGTCATTCTTATGTTGATTGGTTGTCATACGGACTTGCGTGCCGAGTATTTTAGCTAGTGATTTGCGTCTGTCACGTTACGTTTGAGTGGTGATAGAGTTCGTGGGTCCCTTGGACCTACACTCACTGGGTAATTCTAATTACTCACCCCTCCCCCTTGTGTTTATTTTCAGGTGAGTTCGAGGACGTGCAGGAGTAGACATTCCGGAGTGGTGCTGGGCTTTTGGGAGTTTTTCGTTTTTAATTTATTTTATTTATTATATATTCATACTTTTAAATTTATGGCGGTATTTCGAGTTTGGATTTTATTCGTTATTCGGCTAAGTTATTTTGCAAGATGTTTGGATTCGGTCCTTGGGATTAATAAAGACATTTTGGACTTGCAAGAGGTTTTTCTTGTGTGATGAGTCAATGTCTTGACAATGCCGTCTCGATTAAGTAAGAGCGGGCTATCTCAATTGGTATCAGAGCCCAGGATTGCCAAACCGGTCCTGACCCGGAAGGCAAAGGAAAAAGAAAAACGTCTTACATATAAGTACATAGATATTTCGGGTTTCATAATATTTATTTTTGAGTACAAATATTTTCTGAGTATTTCCAATGTTAAAACTAATTTTCGGGCTTACAAAAATATTTTTTAGGATTTTTCAAAATTTTCGTTTTAAACAAAAAAAAAAAAAACTCGGGAGAAAATTTTCAAACGGAAAATGGAGGAAGAAGTAGTACTTAGAGCACCACCAGAATAATACTTGCTCGTATTTCCTTGCATTCATGGTTTTCGTTCTAAAGTGAGAAATCTGACCGCTCGTTTTTCATAACCAGGATGCCACCCAGGAGAGTACCACCAATGACTAGGGCAAGAACCGCAGCCAACCGTAGAAATCGGGAAGCTAGACTCGAAGCTTCGACTGGGAGCGTGAACGTGACTAACACTGCGCAAGAATCGGGGGACGCAGACTCAGTGAGAGTGGCCCAAGAGGCCAAACAGACAGCCGTGAATGCAACCATGATGGAAGAGTTGCAGAGGTACCAAGACAGATTTGGGGCCCGTGTGTTCGAGGAACCAGAGGTCAGAGAGGAGCATCAGGGTGTTGCGCGCCATAGAAAGCCGAACGTAGTAGCGCAGCACCATCAACCGCCTCCACCTCCACCGCGTGTACTGAATCAGGTCGAAGGGCCCACATACTATGAAGTGATGCATCACTTGAGGGACATGCAGACTAAGTTTTTTGATGGTAAGGCTGATGCCATCGCCGCAGATGACTGGAAGAAGAAGTTGGAACGAAACTTCGAATCCGCCAGATGCCCATTGGAATATCGCAAAGACTTGGCTGTTCATCATCTGGAAGGTGAGGCATTGGTTTGGTGGGATGGTGTGAAGGAAAAGACGCAAGGGCGTTACGAGTTGACTTGGGAGGACTTTAGACGTGAGTTCACCAGGAGGTATTTCCGTAAGGAAGCTATGGACCGTATGGAGAGTGAGTTGCAGGACATTCGTCAGGGGAACAAGACAGTAAGGGAGTATGAGGATGAGTTTAACCGGTTGAGGAGGTTTTCGAGGCGTTATTTGGATGACGAGGAACTGATTCGGATGTTCCTGAAAGGATTGAGCTCAAGAACTGTTGCACGCTAAGAGACTATGAGTACCTGCAGAACTTGGTAGATAAGGCAGCCGAACAAGAAAGGGGTATGATTGAGGAGCAAAATTTGGGTAGAAACAGCCAGCCGAAATCGTCAAAGCGAACCTGGGAGACCACAAACGCAGCTCCAGCAGCAAGACCGCAAGGGGGAAATGTATGCTTCAAGTGTAACCAGCCCGAGCACTTCAAGAGGGAATGCCCCAACAGGCAGGGTCCAGGCATGACGTGTGGTCGTTGTGGGAGATGGGGGCATCGTGCTGAGAATTGTCGTACACAGCTAGCAGGACCACATCAGGGAGTCAGGAACAACGCAC
This sequence comes from Eutrema heterophyllum, assembly GCA_002933915.1. Lineage (NCBI taxonomy): Eukaryota > Viridiplantae > Streptophyta > Magnoliopsida > Brassicales > Brassicaceae > Eutrema > Eutrema heterophyllum. Next base: position 467,313 of record PKMM01026215.1, on the reverse strand, counting down.
AGTTACCACCGCCGCCGAAGAGGCAAGCTATGGGGCAACAAGTTTTCGTCGCAGAAGACCATGGGGGAGCTGAGCCGATCGCTGGTACGTATCTTGACTTACTCGTCTAAATGTTATTCACGTGGGAGGATTAATGATTGAGAAACTTAGTAGTAGTATGAACTGTGTAGAATCGGTTCTAGTTGGGGGGGGGGGGGTAACAGCCCATACCCTGTTTGATAATGGCGCTACTCATAGCTTTGTATGCCCAACTTTGGCAAAGTGTTGGACCTTTGAGGGCATGTTTGTACCAAAGTCTAAAGGAATCGAAACAGCCGGAACCGAGCTAGTGCAATCTACTGGGGTTCATGAGGAGGTGCCTATTGTGCTGGAAGGCACGGTACTGTGCGGAAATCTTGTGGAAATGGACCTGAACCACTACGAAGTAATTTTGGGAATGGATTGGTTGACGCAAAACCGAGCGGTGATGGATTGTCTGAGAGCACGAGTCTATATTCCAAGAACGGAAGGAAAGCTTGTATTCCAAGGAATAAAGAGACGTACGGGGATCCCTATTATCTCGATGTTACAGGCAAAAGATCTGCTACAGAGAGGCAGTGAGGCCTATCTAGCCACCATTTCCATGAAGGGAAAAGATGACACCCCAAACTTGGATGTCATACCGGTTATAGCAGAATATGCAGACGTGTTCGAACCGTTGAAGGGGCCACCCCCGACGCGAGGAGATGCATTCACGATAGAGCTGGAGCCCGGAACGACACCGGTGTCAAAGGCACCATATCGCCTAGCGCCAGCAGAAATGGCAGAGTTGAAGAAGCAATTAGAGGACTTGACTGATAAGGGGTTTATTCGGCCGAGCAGTTCACCATGGGGGAGCACCAGTCTTGTTTATCAAGAAAAAAGACGGGAGTTTCAGGCTTTGCATCGATTATCGGGAACTGAATAAGGTAACGATCAAGAACAAGTACAGTTGCCAAGGATCGACGAGTTGTTGGATCAGTTACAGGGGGCGTCATGGTTCTCGAAGATAGATCTGGCTTCCGGGTACCATCAAATTTCTATAGCAGAGGAAGATGTGCGGAAGACTGCCTTTCGGACACGCTATGGCCACTACGAGTTCGTGGTGATGCCATTTGGGTTGACAAATGCACCAGCAGCTTTTATGAAGATGATGAACAACGTGTTTCGGGAGTATTTGGATAAGTGCGTGATCGTGTTCATCGACGATATTTTAGTCTACTCGAGAAGCAAGAAGGAACATGATTGGCATCTGCGTGTGGTAATGAATAAACTGCGAGAACATAAGTTGTACGCTAAGGTAAGTAAGTGTAGCTTTTGGCAAAGGGAGATTGGGTTCTTAGGTCATGTGGTCTCTGAAGCGGGAGTGGCAGTGGACCCAGAAAAGATTGCAGCGATCACAAGGTGGCCAACACCACAAAGTGCTACTGGGTTCCGTAGTTTCCTAGGTTTAGCCGGATATTATCGAAAGTTTGTGAAAGGATTTGCTAGTATGGCTAAGCCGATGACGAAGCTGACAGGGAAAGACGTTAAGTTCGTTTGGTCGGAGGCTTGTGCTAAGAGTTTTGAGGGGTTAAAGGAAAGGTTGACTCAAACACCCGTGCTGGTGCTACCTAAGCCCGATAATCCATATGTTGTATATACGGATGCGTCGGGGACATGATTGGGATGTATACTCATGCAGGATGAGCATGTGATTGCCTATGCGTCGAGGCAGTTGAGGCCACATGAGGCTAACTACCCGACACATGACTTGGAGTTGGCTGCAGTGGTTTTTGCACTCAAGATATGGCGATCATACTTGTATGGAGAGAAAGTACAAGTGTTTACGGATCATAAGAGTTTGAAGTATATTTTTACCCAAGGGCACCTGAACCTGAGGCAGCACAGGTGGGTAGAGTTGCTAGCAGATTACAACTTAGACATTGTTTACCATCCCGGGAAGGCAAACCAAGTGGCAGACGCCCTTAGTAGGCGTAAGACGGACGTTTCAGAATATAAGGAAGTAATTGAGTTGGTAGCAACTTTGGCTAACTTACGTTTATGTTCTACGACCGTGGAAGAACGGACTGCCGGGTTAGATGCAGTAGATAAGGCAGACTTGTTATGGAGGATTAAGGAAGCGCATTAGGGAGACAACGCTCTGAGTTAACTTATTAATCGAGAGATTGTGAGTTATCGCACTGCTGCGAACGGCACTTACCTGTACAGGAACAGAGTAAGCGTGCCAGATGTCAAAGACCTTAAGGACGAAATCCTACGACAGGCGTATAACTCGCGGTTCTCAATCCATCCGGGGAACACAAAGATGTACAGGGATCTGAAACGCTACTACCATTGGGGTGGGATGAAAAAGGACATCGCTACATGAGTTTCGAAGTGTCAGACTTGTCAGATGGTTAAGGCAAAGAGAAGAGTGCCAAGCGGGTTGTTTTAGAACCTGCCATTACCCGAGTGGAAGTGGGATATGGTAACTATGGATTTTGTTACAGGATTACTACGAACAACTGGGAAGAAGGACGCAATTTGGTTAATCATGGACAGACTAACCAAGTCTGCGCATTTTCTAGCCATTAAGAAAACAGACGGGGCATACCAGTTGGCTCAAAAGTACTTGGACGCATAGTACGATTGCATGGAGTTCTAGTAAGTATTGTATCAGATCGTGACCCGAAGTTCACATCAATTTTCTGGCGGGCCTTTCAGAAGGCGTTGGGTACTAAGGTGCACCTTAGCATGGCTTATCATCCGCAGATGGATGGTCAGTCTGAACGGATAATACAAACATTGGAGGACATGCTAAAGGCGTGTGTACTAGACTGGGATGGGATGTGGGGAAAGTATCTTCCACTAGCCGAGTTTGCCTACACCAACAGTTATCACTCCAGCATAGAGATGTCTCCGTACGAGGCCCTGTACGGGAGGCCATGTCGAACCCCTCTTTGTTGGACCGAAGTGGGGGAGAGACGAGACTTAGAGCCAGAAATGATTCAAGAGACGGTCGAGCAAGTGGAGTTGCTTAAGAACAAGATGAAAGAAGCTCATGACCGTCAGAAGAGCTACGCATACCAGCGTAGAAAGGATCTGGAATTCGCAGTAGGAGATGAGGTGTACTTGAAAATGCGGACATACAGAGGAACGGAAGCGTATCGTAAACTAAAGAAACTGAAGCCGAGATTTTTGGGGCCGTATAAGATCATTGAGAGGATTGGGGCCGTGGCTTATCGACTAGAGCTACCGCAAGAGTTGTCTGAAATCCATAATGTTTTTCATGTGCCAGTTTTGAGGACAGTCGTAAGGGAACCAGAGCTGATCTTGTCGCAGCCGCCAGAGGACATCGGTCGTAACTTGTCAGTACCGAGTCGACCAGTAGAGGTTTTAGATCGTCAGGAGCTAGACAGCCGTGAGAAAAAGAACAACATGATCCGGGTACGTTGGGAGAGAGATGGAATTCGGGAAGAGACTTGGGAACCGGAGGTTCAGTTGAGGGCTGATTATCCTAATCTATTTTTGGGCAGTGAGGAGTTACGGGATACCGAGAGGGATTCGGGGACGAATTCCCGTTTAGTGGGAGAGAATTTTGACATCCCAAGCCCATTGATAGAGAGGGTGGCCCAAGAAACAAAGGCCCATCATAGCAAAACCCTAAGGTCTCCTTCTTCCTCTTTGATTAAAAGCCATCGTCGATCACTTCGAGGAGAGAAGAGTTCACCTCGATCGCCGACTAGCAACGACCACCAGCACACCACCACCCAGTTGCAGCCGCCGCCGATCATGCTGAGACCCGTACGCCGATGCCTCCACGCCGTCGCATCGTTGCACCCGTGAGGCGATCACGTCGAGAGCCTACACCGTCGCGCCGTCTTCTCGAGTCTGCCGCCGTCAACTTGCTCCACCGCCGTTCGTCTACGCCGTGAGGTAACCGCCAGCGTCTTCTTCCTCTCCTCCTTCCCTTCGACTTCGTGCTTCTCTCTGCGTGTTCTTCTCTCCGTTTTCTTGCGCCGCAAGTTATCAAAACTAATCTCTTAAGTGACGTGTGCTTGTGTAGTTGTTGCCGTGAGTTGCTGAGTGTGTCGATCTGCTTTTTCCTCCTTACTATGTAATTTCACCATCGATCTAAGATCAAGGTGAGGACCGGTCGTGAACTTTCTCATTAATCCTTCGTATATGTGTTGTGACGTTTAATCACATGTTAAACCATTCATACCTAGGGTGACTAAGAGATTATGCTTAATTATCGAGGAGTAAACATGTATGTATACAAACGTATATATTCGTTCATAAATATATATTGAGGAGTAAATATATATATAAATATATATGTATTCACATTGTTAGATTGTTAATGTAATGTTATGAAACACGTGTTAGATTGTAAACGAATATGGCTGGGTGATAATATAAACGCTATTGATATTAAATATATGATTCGGGATAATCGTATGGTATAAGTTTAAGAGATAGGGTTGTTAGACGGATAAGTCGTGGTAAGGGATCTAGGGAAAAGGCGGGTGCCTTCCCGGATGATGTGTGATATGTGTTGGACATGGGAAGCGTGTGGCTGACCATGGATCCGGGATGAGTGACACACTGTGGTTCCCAGTACGACTGGTGGCGGGTGTCACTAAGGGTGTCATACCGTGGTTCCCAGTGTGGCTGGTGGCGGATGATACAGGGATTGGTACGTTGATGCCAGAGCGGAGACGCTTATGTCCCAAGGGTGTCGAACACATCGTGGTTCCCAGTACGGTTGGTGGCGAGTGTTGACACATACGTCTAGGGGTCATTCTTATGTTGATTGGTTGTCTTACGGACTTGCGTGCCGAGTGTTTTAGCTAGTGATTTACGTCTGTCGCGTTACGTTTGAGTGGTAATAGAGTTCGTGGGTCCCTTGGACCTACATTCACTAGGTAATTCTAATTACTCACCCTCTCCCCCTTGTGTTTATTTTCAGGTGAGTTCGAGGACGTGCAGGAGTAGACATTCCGGAGTGGTGCTGGGGCTTTTGGGAGTTTTTCGTTTTTAATTTATTGTATTTATTATATATTCATACTTTTAAATTTATGGTGGTATTTCGAGTTTGGATTTTATTCGTTATTTCGGCTAAGTTATTTTGTAAGACGTTTGGATTCGGTCCTTGGGATTTATAAAGACATTTTGGACTTGCAAGAGGTTTTTTTTGTGCGATAAGTCAATGTCTTGACAATGCCGTTTCGATTAAGTAAGAACGGGTTGTCTCACATACATTGTTGACATTTAATGTATCTATATATGCTAATGGTGTTTTTTTCTTTCAACAATTGCCCATATGTTTGTTTTATTAGATTAAGTTTATTTATCTCCACCGCCACCCTTAGAAGAATATATATATAGAGGAGAGACATTAGATTTATCTATCTCCGCCGCCGCCGCCCTTAGAAGAACATATACATGGATGAGAGGGAGAAAGAAAACATTGTTATATATCGTCTCTTCCATCATATATCCCATTAAGGTCATTCTCTCTGTTCTCAACCGAATCTCTCATATATATAAAATTGATGTTTTGATTCTTCAATACGTTTTTGAGATATTTTAAGATGAAATTATAGATCTTTTGATAAATTTTTCAAAGAAATTATCTTTGGCTTGTTATCATTTAAAAAAATTTCTCTTTGTTAAAATCATTGTCATCAATTAAATATTTACAATCTCAATGTTTATGTCATGATCTGTTATCAAGTTCGTTGGAAATTGAGTAAATGATAAATTTCTTTGTTGAATTTCAAAATTTTGTGCAATATCTTTAGATTAACTGTAGATCTTGTGTTAGATTCGTGAAATGAATCCTTTTGGTTGTTGTCAGTGAAATTTTATTTCTCCTCGTGTTTCTTGTTACAATCATTGTCATCAATCAAATATGTCTAATTATTATGTTGATGTCATGATATGTTATCAAACTTGTTTGGAAATGGAGATTTACTGAATTGTAAATTTATGTGTTAGATTTTTCAACATAATTGAGATTGTCTTCGATTATTTATCGATGATATTTTATTATTCAAGTTATGGTTTATAGTTTTCGACTTGGTTAAATTAGATATGAATACTTGTATTTTTATCATATATTTTTTATATAATACATGACTATCATTGTATCTTACATTAGTTGTGTGGTGCAGAGTGGTGCTGCACTATATACAATTATTTGTTTTGGTGATAGCATTGTTTCTACTGATTATGCATTTGATTTTTATTTAACCATATATTATATTCGTCTTCTATGCAAATATTTTTTCATAGTTTTCATATGTTTAGTTGCTCAGTTAAATGTCATGCTAGCTGAAAAACATATTCTATGTGTGGCTATGCAAATTAATATGATTATATACACGATAATCAGAATATATCAAATCTGTAAAGTAGGTACCAATATTTAAACATTTTTTTGTGTAGTATCTTATTCTTGAGAGTGATTTTCACGGGAAAGTGGTCAAAATCAAGATGTACTAAATTTGGTGTGCCGAAAAAAAACTCAAACTAAAATAGGGTGTCATTTTCTACCTATAATACAGAAAAATTCAAATTTGCTACCTGAATTATAATATATGGACCAAAATCTACCTTGACTAACGTCAACGTTAGTCAACTGTTAAAAAACGCTGACGAGACTAAAACAACGTCGTTTTAATTGTTTGAAAAAGCTATAAAAATTTCTCTTCCCTGGACTCGAACCCGAGACACCCAAAACCATAGACCAGGATGTGAACCAGTTGACCCGAAAGATATTTTTGATATTTCTTACAAACATATCAATATATTTGTTCGGATATTGCTAGTCTTTTTTAGTCCTCTGACAGGAAAATTCCCAAAACTAACAGAAAAAGATGCAGAAATCGATCTCGTTGATCCAAACGGTGGCAATTCCCTATTTTAGTTTGAGTTTTTTTCGGCACACCAAATTTAGTACATGTTGATTTTGACCACTTTCCCGTGAAAATCACTCTCAAGAATAAGATACTACACAAAAAAATGTTTAAATATTGGTACCTACTTTACAGATTTGATATATTCTGATTATCGTGTATATAATCATATTAATTTGCATAGCCACACATAGAATATGTTTTTCAGCTAGCATGACATTTAACTGAGCAACTAAACATATGAAAACTATGAAAAAATATTTGCATAGAAGACGAATATAATATATGGTTAAATAAAAATCAAATGCATAATCAGTAGAAACAATGCTATCACCAAAACAAATAATTGTATATAGTGCAGCACCACTCTGCACCACACAACTAATGTAAGATACAATGATAGTCATGTATTATATAAAAAATATATGATAAAAATACAAGTATTCATATCTAATTTAACCAAGTCGAAAACTATAAACCATAACTTGAATAATAAAATATCATCGATAAATAATCGAAGACAATCTCAATTATGTTGAAAAATCTAACACATAAATTTACAATTCAGTAAATCTCCATTTCCAAACAAGTTTGATAACATATCATGACATCAACATAATAATTAGACATATTTGATTGATGACAATGATTGTAACAAGAAACACGAGGAGAAATAAAATTTCACTGACAACAACCAAAAGGATTCATTTCACGAATCTAACACAAGATCTACAGTTAATCTAAAGATATTGCACAAAATTTTGAAATTCAACAAAGAAATTTATCATTTACTCAATTTCCAACGAACTTGATAACAGATCATGACATAAACATTGAGATTTTATAATCGATTTCTCGTTTCTCTTCCCATTTCTTCTATTTAGGGTTCATGCTGTTTTTTTTTTAATCGCTCTCAAGGTATAGGTTCATGTTCGGTAGAGAATCCGCAAGAAAAGAGCTCGGCGGTTTGATCGAAGAACTCCGCCGTGGAGGCTCCGACTCTGCTTCTCCTCCCCATTCGTGAATTAGGTATTCCGATTTCCCAGGCGATCTGATTCGAAGACGGAAGTTCTTCGTTATCTGTTGCTATGTTAGTTTTGATTTCAATTACTTTTCATGTGAATGAGAGCAATTGTTGTATAAACGATGTGTTATCAAATCCTTCGAGTTAATTCAAGTATGAATAATTATTTTGGCAATTCAATCATTGTATAAACGAGGGAAATGCATATTGGCGCCGCCGGTGGAGGAGAGCCGGAGATACGGTGCGGTGGGGTGGGGTTGTTCTGGTTTGGAAGTGAAGATTGTGGATCCGGATACGGGTCGGGTCATGGGTGTCAATCATTACAATAATATATTGATATGTTTGTAAGAAATATCAAAAATGTCTCTCGGTTCAACTAGTTCACCCACTTGTCTATGGTTTCGGGTGTCCTGGGTTTGAGTCCAGGGAAGAGAAAATTTTTTTAGCTTTTTCAAACAATTAAAACGACGTCGTTTTAGCCTCGTCAACGTTAGTCAAGGTAAATTTTGGCACATATATTATAGTTCAGGTCGTAAATTTGAATTTTCCTGTATTATAGGTAGGAAATAACATCCTATTTTAGTTCGGGTTTTTTTCGGCACACCGAATTTAGTACATGTTGATTTTGACCCTTTTCCCTTATTTTCACCTCCTAATAATACAATGATACGTGGACAAAATACTGCTGCGTGATCCGCATGCAACAAAGGTGGGGTCTTTAAGCTTCCAGGAAGCGAGACTCGCAACCTAAGCTAGGAGGTGATAGTCATTAAGAGAGTAGGAGTAGACCTAGTCGCCCTGGCGTTAATCCCTATGACACTCAAACATCATGTCGACACTCGAGTATCCTAACTCCAGGCTTTGTCACATCACTATCTAATATGTCACCCGCTACGCTACTTACCGCGTGGCTTTCTACGCCACCCAATCGACAAAAAACTAAGAATGGAATATATTAATTGCATTGACTCAATACGACAACACAAAAAATTGGGGTGTGTTGACTGGGTCAACCCGACCCGAAACCCTCTCAACACTAACATCATATATCAACCCTTTCAAACTAGAGAGGGAGAAAAGAGAGAGATCAAAGGGAAGGAAAAGATCAGAGAAACGATCATGGAAAAGAGAATAGATTTAAGGAATACAATTTCACAATGGAAACTCGGCAAAGTGACAAGTGTGACCAAAGGTTGAACAGACTAGAGACTAAAGAGGGTATCCCCAAAGAGAAAAGATAGGTAATAAAAAAAAAGCATGATCTGGTCCGACCATGGACAACAACCAATAGGAAGCCCACACTACAATAAGGTACCACTTTCGAACTCTAGTTCGCCCAAGATGGTATTCCCTTTCCTCCTAAATTGTAGAAATCCCTCATGATATTGACTATCCACCAGAAAGTATTGACCCCGCACCAAGATATAACTTTTCCCTATAAACCCTTTCTGCTAAAAATCAGATTCGGCCCTAGACTGCTAATTGCAAGACACGATACTCCACCCCGCTTCTCCTCCCGGAAAGCGGCTCTTCATCCAGTCACATTGTCCAAACTGACTAGAGCGTATGAGAGATTTCGAGAGGATAAACTCTTTAGTTCTCCTAGATGCTATTTTGACGATGTTGATGTCACAAGATAAAGTTGATAGGCCAAAGCCCGTGAAAGGAGGCTCATATGGAAAACCCGACTGGATCGTGGCTCAGTTTCGCTCCATTGTGGATGTGTCTCTTACCTTGCGCCCACCGGCTATTATTAAGCACACAAGGTTCCCCGCCGAAGAACAAAGTTAACCCTTTAGAGAATGTGAAATCCGATTCGAACACATATGATGTGTGTATATGGATGTTGATATTGGCTTGAGATTGACATCAAACAATGTGTTTGTAGTATGCTTCACAATTGATCGTTGCACAAACCATGATTCGAAGTTAATTCTTATGGTGTTTCTTCCAATGAAGCTTTGTAGTTAAATTGATGTCACTATTTTGGGTGACATATATTTACTCATGTCGATAGAATCAAGTTTAATTTGGTTGGTGATTTTAGAAGCCCCACGTAACCACAAGCTTCTAATCGGTTGGGAGAAACTTTTAGGATATAGAAATCACATCAGGTGCTTGTAAGTGCGTAGATCTTCCACAATGCTTGCTTTTATATCATCATGTTTCATAATACCATATCCAAAAGGGTTTTAAAACAGGTAGATACCAATGAGTACTTGTGAAACACCCCATCCCAAAAAAACATACTAAGTTGTTTTAAAACTGTAAGAATCCATTGAACGAAATATTTTATCGAGTAAAACACAGCAGAACTGAGAATGAAAAAGCCGTTACTTTATTAAATATATAAATCCAAGGCCAAAATATCATAATTCCCAAAAGTTACAATATTCCCGAGTAGGAAACACTCAAATCCCCGATGGTGTCTATAGTCTCGCACTCCAACTCGAACAACTAATCCTCACCTGCATCATAAAAGAGGCGTGAGTATAAATTACCCAACGAGAACGCTCATACCTGCCCACATGCAACACAATGGAAACATCAAACTATACATTCCATACTACCAACCTATTCATCTATTTTTATGTTCTTATTACTTACCTATTTTCTTATATTACTTAGCCATATGCACATTCTCGGCCCGAAAGCCACCTTACGATCCAGAGGATCTATATCGCTCCGAAAGCCCATCGCCCCCGAAGGTTCGATACGATATGAAGATCACATCGACCCAAGGGTCCCATACGATCTGAAGATCTCATAAGATCCAAAGATCCCATACGATATGAAGATCTTATCGACCCAAAGATCCCATATGATCCAAAAATCCCATACGATCCGAAGATCCCATCGACCCAAAAGTCCCATACTATCATCTCATTCGTTCTTTCCTTTAGTTAACTTATCATTTGATAATTTCATTACTTTCCTTTAAGAACGACTTAACTTAACATTCCCCAACTACTTCAAATCAAAATCATATTTTTCCTCATAAGTATCTTAACTGAATCATGCAATCAACACACAAAATCTAAAGGGAGGAATCACCTTCGAATACCGAAGAACGAAATTTCCATAAACGTACAAACAAGACACCAATATCGAAAAATATAGATCAAAAGGGGAAGAATTGAATTCAGAAACATCGCGTTGCCACAAGTCACACCCTCACCTTAGCTAATCTAGAAGATTCAAAGACTCTGAACTCTCTAGCGTTTTCTGGCGATAAATCGTGCAATCCTCCTCGTTTGATCCTCCTCTTATCACTTATCTCTCAGAAACCGTGTTTCCTCTCTTGTTTCTCTCTAAGGTTCTATTTTCCAAGTTGTGAGAGAAATGAGAGCTAAAGGTCTTCTTTTATAGGAGTTCAAGGACTTGCTCTCCAAGCCATACACTTATTGTTGTTTCCTTATTTGGCTTGATCATATCTTGCCTATTAATTCCTGACTCATCTTTTGTAAAATCTTCCATATTCGATTTTCGCAGACCAATGTTTCCTTTATTAAGTCTCCACTTTCGCGGTCTATCAAACATGCCTTAATTAAATCCTATGTTTCTCGGTTCATCGATTATTCCTTAACTGACTCCGCATTTCCATTCTTCTCATTTTGGATTCCGACTTTCCTACGTAACTCGCGATTGGTCATTTAATCCCACTTAACGGTTCACTCAACCTAAGTCACGGAATTAACTCAAATTCTGGCTTCTTTATTAATGACCAATGATTACAAGTGTTTCCAACACTTAGAAAAATAAATCCTCCTTACAAAAAGAAACCACTCAATGATCCTTCCAAATTAAAAAAAAATTATACCAGTTCCGGCTAGTTACAACTTGCCCCAACTATAAAACTGATTTTGATATAGTGAAGCTGAAAGATATGCTTGACTTCGACAAAGTGTTGTATGTTAATTCCTTATATTCAGTGACTCCTTTTTCTTTACTTTTTTGCTATTATATAAGTTTTTTGTAATTTTTATATCCTAGTTTATTAATACGATTAGATAGGCGTAAAAGATTTCATGAAGGATTAGTTTGTGTTTAGTTGTGTATATACAATAACTGGTATTATGTAGCATTTTATATATTAATATACCTAAAATTATTTTGAAATCTCGTATTATAAGTTTCGATTTCAAAGGAGATGGTTGGAAATCGGGTTGTTTGGTAAGATAATTAAGCTTGGATCACTTTGAGAATGAGAGTTGACGAACAAGTGACATGAATTATAGTTATGTGGCACAGTTCACCGATAAGTTCACCAACATGTTTACCAAACTAAAGTCTACTCTAAACATTCATGGGACGTATGATTTTTTGTATGCATATATTCCTATATTCTGGCACTTACGATGTTGCTTTAAGGTCAATTCGACACTGTCGAGATCTCGAAACTGGAAACCTCCTACCAATAGAATATGTTTTTGAGTTATCTTGAAGTCGAAGAATTGTGTCGTGGTTTAGAAAACATAATTGTACCAGAACCATTAATTCTTCCGCTCAAATCTCTTCTCAAAGTTTTTGAGAATCTCCATGGGCGATTCGGGGATTTGATGCGTTTATTTCATGAAAATGGAAATACTTCAACAAAAGAAGATATCTCGTAAGGTCAAGTAAAGATGTCTTCATAATTGTTTTTAGTGGTAGTAAGTTTTGCTCATGAATAGTCACTAAACTAATTATAGCTATATGTATGCCTTTTACATATAGATAAAATTGGCATACATATAGCTATACTTAGTTTAGTTCAGTGCTTATTCATGAACAAAACTCATAACCAGTAAAAAACAATTATAAATACATTTTTGCTTGAATTTGTGAGATATTTTTTTGTTTTCTGTTGAAAGGTATCAATATTCATAAAGTAAGCGCATCAAATCTCTGAATTGCCCATAGAGATCGCCAAAGAATTTGATAAGACATTTGAGCTGAAGAACTAATGGTTCTTAAACAATTATTTTTTTCTGTAGCACGCCACAGTTCATCCACTTCGAGATAACACAAGAAAAACATTTGATTGGCAGGACGTTTCAAGCTTTGAGGTCTCAACAATGTTGAAATGGTCTGCAAATTAACATTGTAAGTACAAGAATATGGGAAGATATGCAGTAGGCTTTGGTCCGGTGAACGTATTGGTGGACATCTGACAAACTGTGCCACATAACTATATTTCATGTTACTCGTTCTTTGACTCTCATTCTCAAACCGATCCAAGTTTCGCTGTCTTACCAAGCCACCCCGATCTCCAACTGTCTCTTTTGAAATCACAACTTATAATACGAAATTGTAAGGCCATGTTTTGGTATATTAATATATGTAATGCTAAGATATTATCAATTATTAGATATATACCACCAAACATAACATTTCCGGAAATCTTTTAAATTATCTAGTCGTACGAATCAGCTATGATATGAAAGAAACATTATATTTATTGTAAAGTAGACAAGAGCTTTGGGAAAACTTGATGATTCTTATTGACCTAGGCAATCGCCTTATATACACACAATACAAACTTGGAGCCCAATCCCGAATATCTATCTAAATATACACTTGCCATTCTTCTAATATACAATATATCTCTTAACACTCCCTCTCAAGTTGAAGCGTGTAAGTTATGAACGCCCAACTTGGACAACAAATAATCAAAACTAGAACGACCCAATGCTTTGGTAAGAAGATCAGCAACTTGCTCCGTTGTACTAACATGGTTAGTAGAAATGAGACGATCTCGAACAGCATCACGCACACTATGACAATCAGCTTCAACGTGTTTAGTTCTCTCATGAAAAACTGGATTTGCCGCAATGTGTAATGCGGACTGACTATCAAAAATCAACTCCATAGGACCATTGAGAGGAACACCAAAGTCAGCCAGCAAACTTTTCACCCATTTTAGTTCACGTAATGTTGCTGCCATGGCCCGATACTCGGCTTCGGCAGACGAATGTGACACTGTGTCTTGTTTCTTTGTCTTCCATGAGATTAGCGAGCCTCCCAAATGTACCACGTAGGCGGAGAGAGATCGTCGTGTGCGAGGGCATGATGCCCAATCTGAGTCACAATAAGTTTGTACACGTAGATGACCATCTGCGCATAACATAACCCCTTGACCACAAGTTCCTTTTAGATAATGCACAACTCTAATCGCTGCGTCCCAATGCGCTTCTCTCGGCTCATGCATAACCTGAGATAAAACATGAATCGCATAACATAACTCAGGTCTTGTGATGAGCAAGTACACCAAACGTTCAACAAGCCGCCTATACTGAACATGATCTTTGTATAAAGGACAATTATGAGACAACAACTTGTGATTCTGTTCAATTGGTATGGACAACGGCTGACAACCGAGCATACCCGCCTCATCAACAATGTCTAGAGCATACTTTCGCTGTGTGAGAAAGATACCTAGAGGTCCACGCGCAATTTCTATTCCAAGAAAATACTTTGCCTTACCGAGATCTTTCATATGAAAGCACTCACTCAAATATGTCTTAAACTTTGCAAGCATACTTAGATCGCTGCAACTTATGATCAAGTCATCCACATATACAAGTACTCGTAAGCTGACCTCGCCTTTGATGTATGTAAATGATATGCTCAAATATAATACCCTAAAGTACTAAAGCAGTAGTTGCAGTAAGTTAGGGGTCGCACCACAAAGACTCAAGATATGACTCAATAGATTGCAAGATTTGAATTAAGCTAAGTCAATAGATTAAACAGAAAACAACTAAGATTATCAAGTGGGTTGTAAATTCAATGGGAAAAACTAGGCTCAGGGTATCTCTCAGGAAATCAAAGAAAGCAGACAAATCAATTTATCAGGATTAAGATTTAGCACGGTTCTTGAACTCAAAACACTAAATTATAATTAACCAACTTTCGTTGCGAGAATTATCTAAGTCTAAGTCCTAGAATTCCAAATTTCTTTGCTAATCCTAAGGATCTAAACCAGCTTTAGAGTTCATGTTTGATATGTTCACAAAGCAACTAAACCAAATTTCCTTGCGGATAGTTATTTTGCTCACCCTAGGTTCTGTCAGGTTATTCAATTGCACTTTCGTGCCTAATCAATTAACCTAAGATTTAAGTTCTAGGTGATCAGGCTAGAATTAGCGCTAAGAACAACATATGGTGAAGAACTTAATTGATTATGAACCCTAATAAATCGATCTATCTAACATTCAGAGAAATCCTTTTATGAGAACCCTAAACCTAAAAGAGAACTACTCAGACATGGAGATTAAAGAAAACAACATGACTGAATAATACTTCAATAAGTAAAATAGGAACAGAGTAAAACAAAGGTTCAAAATCTTCTCTTTGACGAACAAAGTTCAGATTTGTCTCCTTCAAAATCTCTCTCCACAAAAACCAGAATAGAATCAAGCTTAATGGCCAAAGTGGCTTAAAAACCTAACTTAAACTCCTAAAACACGTTTTGGGCTAAATTGTAAATAATAAAGTCTTCTGGGCAATTTTGCAATTCTTCAACTCTTCATAAAAGTCTCGACTCGTGTCTTGCTGCAGTGAGTATCGACCGATACTAGGGTAGTGTCGATCGATACTGAGGCTTCAAATCGGGTACTTAGCTACACGAACTTCTGCTTCACTCCAAAATGCTCCAGAAGGCTCTAATATCTCCAATTATGCTCCAAACGTGCTAAAACCTATAAAAGACTCTAAAACACTACAAAATAGTAGAAAGACTCTATAAAATGGACTTATATCATGGCTTAAAAGGGGTAAAAACCATGATATATCAACTCCCCCAGACTTAGCCTTTGCTTGCCCTCAAGCAAATAGAAGACCAAACCAGAGAAAAAGGTTTGAAAACACGGAGACTCACCTGTTCTTGAAACATTGCAATGACCATTTTCCTCAGCTCTCTAGATATCACCTAACCAGTTCCAAATCTAACCACCATGTACTTCTCCGTAGACATTCGCAGCTTCCCAGACTACACACATTATTTCACAACATTATCCAATAAAACCCTTCATCGCCAGTTTCGTCGCTATGAGCAATTCCAAGAACCTTCTAGATTCTTTCCCATACAATATCATGACAAAAGAACCACCCAATTTTCACACTTTTGGTATTGTTTTCTCTCCCCCATACTTATTTCTCATTATGTTCTTTTTTTTTTTTTTTTTAGATCCGCATATACACATTAAGGTCTGAGACGCGAGTATTGATGGTGTTTGCCACCGAATCCCCGGTTCTTCCCTCTCAATGTATCAAAGGGTGTAGGCGAATAATGGCATCATAGGAAAATCCTAACCTCGCTTCCAACCTTTGTGTGATCATTCCTCACCAAGTAGAATAATGGGATCGCTGGAAACATTCCTAACCCTCTACTTAGGAGAAAATCATCTCATCTTTTTATGCTATTTTTTTATTAACTTATAACAGGGGAGAGAGATACCATTACTTTAAACACATGGGTTCCTTTGTCAGATATGAATGAGGAATCAAGCTCTATGGACACTAACCACATCGACAAAGTGCAAAAATTTGGCTCAGGCTTGAAAGAACTCTACTGGAAACATGGGTGTTTTGTAGTTAACTGGTCAGCCTTTGGATTTTTCATTAGTCCGATCTAGAACTGATTCTGTAATACTGGTCACTAAAAAGCAAAGTCAAAACAATAGATTCAAGAACAAGATCATAATCTCCAACAAAATTTTGACTCAATAAAACAAATTTGACACAAAAATGACTGACTCTAAGAAAAACAAACACGTTATCAGCAACTACCTCCCCCAGACTTAAACAACACTATCCCCAATGTTATTTAGCCTAGAGTTGGTAAAAGAAAACAGAAGAGTTGAGTGGATTGGTGAAAATCGAAGGAGACGTACCTGGGTGGCGGGTATCGACCAATACCATATTGGTATCGATCGATACTAGGGATATTGGTCGATGCAATTTTGACATCGATCGATATGTTGCTCACGGTCCCTTAAGAAATACCCAGCTCCTTTGTCGTGTGGATGGTGTCGATCGATACCGCTCTTCTGAATCTGTTTCTTCACGTGAAACACAAAACCAAAAACCAAAAACTAAAAACAAAAATAATAGAAAAACTTATGTACAAACTTACCAGTGGGTTGCCTCCCACCAAGCGCTTATTTTCAGTCACTAGCTTGACTGTGCGGATGCCTAGGCAGTGGGTGCATCATCCAGAGGCACAATGTGTCCTCTTGGAATCTGGGCTTTCGCCCAATAGTGTTTCACCCTCTGTCCATTGACAGCGAACTCCTTGCCTTCATCACTTATTAGCACAACCGCACCGTGTGGTCGGACTTCCTTAATGGTGAAGGGACCTGACCAACGAGAACACAATTTTCCAAGAAACAATTGCAAACGAGAGTTATACAGAAGTACCAGGTCATTGGGTTCAAAGTGGCGAGAGAGAATCTTCTTGTCGTGATATGCCTTAGTCCTCTCCTTGTACAGCTTTGAGTTCTCATAGGCGTAGTGCCTAATCTCATCCAGCTCATTCAGCTGAATCAAACGCCTCTCAGCAGTAGACTTGATGTCAAAGTTCATCAGCTTTGTAGCCCATGCTGCCTTATGCTCGATCTCCACTGGAAGGTGACACGCTTTCCCATACAACAAGTGAAACGGAGTAGTCCCAAGCGGTGTCTTGAAAGCAGTCCTGTAAGCCCAAAGTGCATCATCTAGCTTTGTAGACCAATCCTTCCTAGTAGTACCCACTGTCTTTTCCAGAATCTCCTTGATCTGCCTGTTGGAGACTTCAACCTGCCCACTAGTCTGAGGATGATAAGGAGTAGCCACGCGATGAGTTACACCATGCTTCTTCAATAGCTTTTCGAAGACCTTGTTGATAAAGTGAGTGCCACCATCACTAATAACAATACGAGGTACTCCGAATCGAGGGAAAATAATGGACTTAAACAGCTTAAGAACCACGGAGGAGTCGTTGGTTAGACTAGCAATCGCTTCCACCCATTTGGACACATAGTCCACAACAACCAGAATGTACCTGTTCTTAGATGATGAAGGAAAAGGCCTCATAAAATCAATGCCCCAGCAGTAAAAAACTTCCACCTCAAGGATGAAGTGTTGTGGCATCTCATGTCGCTTACTGATCTTCCCTCTCCTCTGACAGACATCACACTGGGAGATGAAGGCATGAGCATCCTTAAACATCGTAGGCCACCAAAGTGGCAAAGTGTCCAGCATACTCAGACCCATGACAATGGTACAACACCTCTGGTACCTCAGACTCCGCAATACATCTCCTGTACATCCCATCAGAATAGTGCTTGTACATGTAAGGCTCATCCCAGAAGAATCTCCTTACGTCACGCATGAACTTCTTCCTAACATGTCGCTCTAGATGCTTTGGCTCATCAGCTGCAGCAAGATAATTGGCGATATCAGCATACCAATGTCGAGCAGGAGTAGCCACAGCAGCTAGAAATTCCTCAACATCAAAGTGATCAATGGGCAAAAATGGCCTGGCTGGCGACGGGTATCGACCGATACTAGGGGAGTATCGATCGATACTAAAACCTGCAACTCGTGAAAATTGCAGATTTTTGGCAGGAACGCTGTGAAACCCAGTCTCGATGAAGTAAATGTTCTCTTCAGGTAGGAAATCATCAATAGGCACGTCTTCATCGATCCTCATCCTCGAGAGATGGTCTGCAACTCCGTTTTCAACGCCCTTTTTGTCTTTGACTTCGATGTCGAAACCTTGGAGCAAAAGGACCCAACGACATAGGCGAGGCTTGAGATCTTTGTTCTGCAGCAAGTACTTAAGAGCAGCATGATCCGTGTGGACAGTCACCTTACTCCCAATCAAATAGGACTGAAATTTCTCAAAAGAGAAAACAACCGCAAGTAACTCCTTCTTTGTGGTGCTGTAGTTCCTTTGAGCATCATCCAACGTTCTGCTGGCATAGTAGATAACATGAAGTTTCTTGTCTTTCCTCTGGCCCAGAACTGAACCAACTGCAAAATCACTCGCGTCGCACATAACCTCAAAAGGTAAATTCCAATCCGGAGGTTGGACAATAGGAGCACTCACCAAGGCTTTCTTAATCTCCTCAAAGGCTTCAAGGCAACCAAGGGTGAAATCAAAGTTAACGACCTTGCATAACAGGGCGGTGAGCGGGCAGGCTAGCTTGGAGAAGTCCTTGATGAAACGTCGATAAAACCCAGCATGACCAAGGAAGCTTCGAATGTCCTTCACAGATTTCGGTGGTTGTAGGCTTGTCATGACTTGAATCTTAGCTTTGTCAACCTCGATCCCAGCCTTAGAAACCTTGTGCCCAAGAACGATGCCTTCCTGAACCATAAAATGACACTTTTCCCAATTAAGGACCAAGTGTTTCTCCTCGCATCTCTGTAGCACCTTGCACAAGTTATCCAAATAGTTCTTGAATGACGATCCATAAACTGAAAAATCATCCATGAACACCTCCATAAACTCCTCAATCATGTCTGTGAAGATATACATCATACACCTCTGGAATGTCGCTGGAGCGTTACATAATCCAAATGGCATTCTGCTGTACGCGAATGTGCCATAAGGACATGTAAAGGTAGTCTTCCCCTGATCCTCTAGATGTATAGGAATCTGGAAAAAGCCTGAGTACCCATCGAGGAAACAGTAGTATGGGTGACTCGCTAACCTCTCCAACATCTGGTCAATGAAAGGCAATGGGAAGTGATATTTCCTTGTGGCCGCATTCAACTTCCTGTAGTCAATACACATCCGATGACCAGTGATCGTCCTTGTAGGAATCAGCTCATCCCTCACGTTCTTCACCACAGTAATTCCTCCTTTCTTAGACACAACGTGAACTGGGCTGACCCAAGAACTGTCTGAGATGGCATAAATGATCCCTGCTTCCAACAGCTTCATCACCTCCTTTCTGACCACTTCCTTCAGGTTCGGATTCAGCCTCCTCTGATGCTCAATTGAAGCCTTTGACTCGTCCTCAAGGTGAATCATGTGCATGCATAGATCTGGGGAGATACCTGAAATGTCATCAAGAGAATAGCCAAGAGCTTTGCGATACATGCACAGCTTGCTCAGCAGTAAGGCAACCTCTGCGTTGTTCAAAGAAGCATTAATAATCACAGGGTATGTGGAATTAGGACCAAGAAAACCATACCTCAGATTGGCTGGAAGTGGCTTGAGTTCCACCTTAGGAGCTTTCTCCTCGCTTCAATCTCCAAGCTTAGCAGCTTGCTTGGAACATTCGGCCAACTCCCTGTCTGGTCGTAGGGTATCGACCGATACTAAATGAGTATCGATCGATACTGATGGTGCAGTGTCGAGCATCTTCGAGTAACCAGCAGCGTCTTCACCCAAGAAAACCTCAGATTCAGCTGAACAGACCAATGCCCTCTCCAACGGATCCTCAGGATGCATCTCCAAGAAGTACTCTTCAGCAATGTCTGTGAAAGTATCAACGAAGAAAGTCTGCCCATCGATGGTTGGTCTCTTCATCATCTTCTCCATGTTAAAACTCATGACCAAATCACCGATGTTAAGAGCTATTTTCCCATTCATGCAATCAATCAATGCACCAGCTGTTGCAAGGAATGGTCTGCCCAAGGTAAGAGGATCTCTGGGCTCAGCCTCATACTCCAGGACAATGAAATCAGTCGAAGCAATTCCCGATCTTAATAGGGACATCTTCGAGTAGCCCCTCTGGAAGTCGCACTGAGCGATCAGCAAGGATCAAAGATATTCTGGTGGATGTGAAGTCTGTCATGCCCATCCTCTTGGCAACTGAATATGGCATGAGGTTCACACTTGAGCCAAGATCGCATAGAGAACACTCGAACCTTTCGGTGAATATCGTACAATCCAACACAAAGCTTCCTGGATCTGGAAGTTTCTTTGGGATTATGTTGGTCAAGATCGCACATTGCTCGATACCATCCGCTTGACATGTCTCATGGATGCTGGTGAAGTCTTGATAGCCTCGACAAAAGGAAGCTCAACAATCAGCTTATCAAGCATTGCTTTGCATCTGGAGTCTTCTACTTCCTTCTTGGTCTTCCTGGGAGGTAGAGGGTAAGGTATCTTCGGTTTGTAAACCCTTTCCTCGACAATCTTGGGCTGCTTCTCGACTTCAGGGTCAGTATCGATCGATACAGGGTTGGTATCGATTGACACATGAGGGCTTGAGATGGCCCGTGAAAGTAACTGCACTGGTGTCGATCGACACTGGCTGGTGTCGGTGGATGCTTGTTGTCTCGAAACGTCTTTGGCAGATCCTTGGACGGGTATCGACCGATGATGGCTGGTGTCGGTCGATACTGGGGCGATTTCGAGAGCCTCATCGTCGTCATCTTCAGCAAGAATGACGAAATTCTCTGGAGTAGAGGTCTTCTTCACTCCTATATTGACCTCTTTTCCATTTCTCAAGGTGATAGCATGAACATGTTCCCTTGGATTCACTGTTTTCCCCGGAAGAAAACCTTCCTGTCTCTTCACAGCATCTGCGGTCTGAGCGACTTGAGTTTCCAGCCTCTTCTGATGAATGCTAAGATCTTCAATCTTGCCATTCAGATATGTGTACATGGCATCCATCTTCCCATTAAAATCCACTGTCATCTTTTGCTGTCCCTTGAGAATCTGTTCGAACATAGACTCGACCCTGCTCTCCTGAGTCTTGGGCGGTGGAAATTGATAGGACGAATTCCCATAGGCACGCGTGTAATCGCTGCTCTGCATTGGTTTCTGGGTAAAGGTATTTGCTCCAAAACCTGAGGGCTTGAAATCAGACTTGAATCCTCCTCGCTGAGCATTGTTGGTGAAGCCTCGGTTGTTGTTGTACTGATATCGCTGATTTTGAAAACCAGCACCTCCAATGTAATTAACATCCCCTGCCTCATCCTCATCAACGTTCTCGACCTCATCAGCAAAGTGAACAGCCTTCTGCTGCTTGCCCATCAACAAATTATGCACCGAATCCAGCTTCGCATGCACCTCAGCAATCTGCGACCCATCAATGCTCCCATTCAACCTCTTCCGCTCAAAATCTGCATTCTTGGTGCTATTGCTAGACGCCAAGTTCTCAATCAGCACATAAGCATCTTCAGGATATCTCGTATTGAAATTCCCATTGCTCGCAGCATCCAGAGCCATCTGATACCTCCAATCGATACCTCTGAAGAAAATACTCAGCAACTGAACCTGAGTAAACCCATGATGCGGGCAATCTCTCTGATATGATCTGAACCTTGTCCAAGCGGCTTTAAAAGCCTCTGTCGCTCCCTGAAAAAATTGAGAGATCTTGTTCCTCAACTCCTCGGATCTCGCATCATCATAGAAGTTGTTCAGGAATGCGTTCTTCGTCTCTACCCAAGTAGTTAGCGATCCTGGAGGCAGCTGCTTCAGCCAGTAAGCTGCATCCCCACCAAGAGAGTATGGGAAAAGCTTACAGAAAAGGAACTCATTGGGCACTCCATTGTATTTGATGCTAGTGACCAAATCCTCAAACCTCTCGATGTGATCCATGGGATGCTCATGAGAAAGACCATGAAAAGGGTGCTGACCCACAAGTGTGTAGTATGCATGCTTTAGCTCAAAGTCATTCCTCTGAAAAGTGGGAATACGAATCGCAGACCGATTGGCATAGAACTGATCGGGTCTGTTGTACTCTCCAAGCGTCCTAGCACGATTAACCCCAGCATTCCCATTATTCACCTCGTTGTTGTGCGCAGCTCGCGCTGCAATCTCATCGACAACTACGGGAGGGATTATGATGTTTCCCTCTCCATCAAGTCGCTGTCCAACCTCATTGCACAGATTACCATCCTAGTCCCTCAAGGCTCCAGCCTCATCACGATTCAACACAACTTGATTGTTCATCTCTGCTTGTTTCTTCTGCTTCCTGATCGTGCGCTCTAAGTCAGCTAGCTCCTTGTTGGACAGATTAGTCAACTTTGTGCTCTTGTTTCTCCTGGTTTCACGATTAGGCATACACCTGAAACACAAGAGTCAAGAGACGTAAGTAACAAAAATCGAAAAGAAAAAAAAAAGGTTAACTAAAACGGCGGGTATCGACCGATACTGCGAGTATCGATCGATACCGTCGGACTTCGTCGAAATTCTCAGCAAAAATCTAATGGTGAAATTATAGTCCCCGACAACGGCGCCAAAATTTGATATTCTCAAATATAATACCCTAAAGTACTAAAGCAGTAGTTGCAGTAAGTTATGAGTCGAACCACAAAGACTCAAGATATGACTCAATAGATTGCAAGATTTGAATTAAGCTAAGTCAATAGATTAAAAAGAAAACAACTAATGTTATCAAGTGGGTTGTAAATTCAATGGGAAAAACTAGGCTCAGGGTATCTCTCAGGAAATCAGAGAAAGCAGACAAATCAATCTATCAGGATTAAGATTTAGCACGGTTCTTGAACTCAAAACACTAAATTATAATTAACCAACTTTCGTTGCGAGAATTATCTAAGTCTAAGTCCTAGAATTCCAAATTTCTTTGCTAATCCTAAGGATCTAAACCAGCTTTAGAGTTCAGGTTTGATATGTTCACAAAGCAACTAAACCAAATTTCTTTGCGGATAGTTATTTTGCTCACCCTAGGTTCTGTCAGGTTATTCAATTGCACTTTCGTGCCTAATCAATTAACCTAAGATCTAAGTTCTAGGTGATCATGTTAGAATTAGCGCTAAGAACAACATATGGTGAAGAACTTAATTGATTATGAACCCTAATAAATCGATCTATCTAACATTCAGAGAAATCCTTTTATGAGAACCCTAAACCTAAAAGAGAACTACTCAGACATGGAGATTAAAGAAAACAACATGACTGAATAATACTTCAATAAGTAAAATAGGAACAGAGTAAAACAAAAGTTCAAAATCTTCTCTTTGACGAACAAAGTTCAGATTTGTCTCCTTCAAAATCTCTCTCCACAAAAACCAGAATAGAATCAAGCTTAATGGCCAAAGTGGCTTAAGAACCTAACTTAAACTCTTAAAACACGTTTTGGGCTAAATTGTAAATAATAAAGTCTTCTGGGCAATTTTGCAATTCTTCAACTCTTCATAAAAGTCGCGACTCGTGTCTTGCTGCAGTGAGTATCGACCGATACTAGGGTAGTGTCGATCGATACTGAGGCTTCAAATAGGGTACTCAGCTACACAAATTTCTGCTTCGCTTCAAAATGCTCCAGAAAGCTCTAATATCTCCAATTATGCTCCAAAAGTGCTAAAACCTGTAAAAGACTCTAAAACACTACAAAATAGTAGAAAGACTCTATAAAACGGACTTATATCATGGCTTAAAAGGGGTAAAAACCATGATATATCAGTAAACAACGAGTAATCAACATATGACTGCACAAATCCAAAATCCAAGAGTGCTCGTGACAGCTTCGAAAACCAACGTCTTGGCGCTTATTTGAGACCATAAAGTGATTTTCGAAGCCTACATACTTTAATTGGACCATTCGCCTTAAATCCCGGAGGCAACTTCATGTACACTTCTTCTTCTAGATCTCCATGGAGAAATGCATTGTGGACATCCATTTGATGCCCTCCCAACCTTTTGCCGCAGTAACCTTGAACATAGTACAAACCGTAGTGTGCTTCGCGACGGGAGCAAAGGTTTCATCATAGTCTTCTCCTTCAACTTGATGATTTCCACACACCACCAATCGAGATTTATGTCTTTCAAGTGTACCATCTGCATTATATTTCAGTTTATACACCCATTGACACGATAGTGCTGTCTTCCCCGCCGGCAAATCTTCCACATCCCACGAGATTATCTTCAAGAGATTTTGTCTCACATGACATAGAGTCTCTCCACACCTTATATTTGATAAATTCTCTATATGATTTGGGTTCAAATCCAGTAGTGACAACAACTAGAAAAGCCCGATGATTGGCAGAGAAAACGTCATCAGAAATATAGTATTCAATGGGATATAACGAGGTACCTTAAACTGTGACTGAGGACAACGATTGTGAGCCATGAGGAACGATGGGATTTTGGTGTTTATTGGGATGACAATGAGCGTTGTTGGCGACGAAATCCTTGAGTTTTACTAATGGAATCCGTTCACGATGCCCTCTTCCAAGTGCAGGTTCAGTCACAGTCAAACTCTGTTCCGCAAGAACAGCCTCTGTTTCGACAATGTCTGTTGCAATAGGAGACGATGCAACATGAGATGTTGGAGTACCCAGCTCAGTGTCTGGTGAGATCACGGCATCATTATTTACAACAACATCAGCGGACTCATTGTGAGTAGAAACAGAGACACTCCCCCTATTTTCTATGCTGCGTTGCATAGGCTCGACATTCGCAATATGTGGTACTACCATTGGATCTTCGACAGGCTTGGCAGCATACGAAAACATCGTCTCATCAAAAACAACATCCCATGACACAAAAATTTCATTTTTGTCGAGATCATACAACTTCCATCCTTTTTTCCCATAAGGATAGCCCACAAAGATACATTTCCGACTCCTCTCACCAAATTTATCTTTGTCCCTCGAAGCCCGATGAGCAAAACACAAGCAACCAAATGTCCTGACAGAATCATAAGACGGCGCCTCTCCATAAAGAAACTCGTAAGGAGTTTTCCCTTTCAATACACTAGAAGGCGTGCGATTGATCACATACGCAGCCGTAAGAACACTCGCTCCCCATAATTTTGTTGGCAAATCAGCTTGAAACAACAAGGAGCGTGAGACATTGAGAATGTGTCTGTGTTTGCGCTATACTCGACCATTTTGTTGTGGTGTTGCTACACATGAAGTCTGGTGGAGAATCCCATTTTCGTTAAAATAGTTTGTTAAGTACAGAAACTCTGAACCATTGTCGCTACGAACTGTTTTAACTAGCTTCCCGAATTGTCTACTAAACATAGCGCAAAACGTTGGTAGGACTGTACGAACCTCGCTTTTCTCAAGTAACAAATATATCCAAACTGCGCGGGAGTAATCGTCAACAATTGTCAAGAAGTATGTAGCAGCACAAGAAGAAGGAACACAATAAGGCCCCCAAAGATCGCAATGAATGAGATCAAAACAATCATCAGCTTTATTATAACTTTCAAAAAACACTTCTCGGGTTTGTTTTTACTTAAAACAAATCTCACTTCCACCGAATTTATCGGAAACACGTTTAACACCAGCAATAAAAGGTAAAAAATCCAAAGCACCAAAAGAGGGATGTCCCAAACGTCTATGCCACAAAGTCTGATCTCCATCAGCTTTAACTCGGAGGCCTCGAGCAATTGTCACATCCCGATAAAAGTAAACACCATCCCGTTCCTCATCGGCTCCAATAAGGGTCCTCGTAAAACGGTCCTGTAACACGCACAATGTGTCAGTGAAAACAGCAAAACAACCCGTCTGTTTCAACAGTCTCGCAACGGAGAGCAACGTGTAATTGAGATTTGGTACGAATAAAACATTATCCAAAACGACATTTATCGACAAAGAGAAGCAACCACACTGTGTTGCATACACTCTACTTCCATCTGCAAAGGACACGAGACAAGGCAGTATATCCTGCAATTTCGTAAGGATCCTTACATCACCAGTCATGTGATGCGAGGCCCCCGTGTCTAAAATAACTTCACCTATTTGAATATTACCATTCAGCCGATCAGGAACATGGGTTGGTTTCTGTTGTTCAATAAGCTGCGACAAGGAAGCCCACTGCTCAGCCGTGAAATTTGGAAACGAGGCTGGTTGAGAAGTCGAAGACACATGCGCAATGTTGGAACGAAACTATTGAGGAAAACCTCCTCTTCCACGACCTTGTGTAAAACCTCCTCTGCCTCTCGAGTTATTTCCACGACCACCTCGATCTCCTTGATTCTTCTCCACGAACCATTCCGGAAAGCCAACGATCTGCCAACAATCCTTCTTCTCATGGCCATTACGACCGCAATGCGAACACACCAGAACAGATCGAGTTCGAGCGACTGCTGCAGTAACTGTTGGAGACTCTGTTGAGCGGGACTGCTCTGTTTTGACAGCCAGCCTCCTGTCTGACTTCGTTTCTAGCTGAAGCCAATCTTCTCTCTTCCCTAACAACTCGCTGATACACATTGTTGAGCTCCGGCAGTAGTTCGATCCCAATAATATTGGTCATGACATTCCCAAAGCGAGCTTCATCTAATCCCATAAGGAATTGATGAATTCGTTCTTCTTCATAGTCTTTGAGAAACTGTGTTCTCCACGCACACGTACACTTCGAAAGCAGTTTGTAATTCAAAAGCTCTTCCCACTTTGATGACAACTTGCCAAAGTACTCCATGACACTCAATCCATCTTGTTTACAAGATGCAAGTTCAGACTTGAGTTGGTGAACCCTAACTGCGTTACTGATCGAGAAACGCTGCAACAAATCACTCCACAACTTGTGTGCATCTGATGTGAACGTCACCGATGAGCGGATGGTAGGCGAGATAGAAGCCCTAATCCACCCAATAATCATGGAATTCACCGTATTCCATGCCTCCAACTCCCTCGGCTTATCTTCAGATGGCTTTATGAGGGTTCCATTGATGAACCCCGACTTGCGCTTAGCTCGAAGAGCATTCTCCAACTCCGATGCCTACTCGACATAGTTCTCTCCGGTCAACAGAACCGGCGAGATCGCTGTCCCTGGATTGTCCGATGGAGACAGCTCGTACGGTGACGGCACCGCCGTCGACGACTCAACCTCTGTTTTCTTCGCCAACTCTGTTGTCATGATGATGGTGAGAAAACAAGAACAGAACTACGATTTTGATTTAGAATTTATATTGGCTCTGATACCATGTTAAGTAGACAAGAGTTTTGGGAAAACTTGATGATTCTTATTGACCTAGGCAATCGCTTTATATACACACAATACAAACTTGAGGCCCAATCCCGAATATCTATCTAAATATACCCTTGCCATTCTTCTAATATACAATATATCTCTTAACATTTATAAAAAAAATTAATGAAAGAGGAGTGAGTAAATATAAGGAATTAAGATACAACTCTCTGTTGAAGCCGAGCATATCCTTCAGCTTCACTAGCATTAAAAACAATCTTAATTACCCCCGTTCGTCTTAAAAGCAAGTTGGCACACATTGCTTCTTTATGATAATAAGATTTTGTCGTTTCTAAAATCAATTCTCTAGATGCTAGGTAACATAAGAGGTATCAATCCAAAAGGGTTAAGTTTCAAGCACCAAGAATACATAGAACTTCTTAAGTTAATCAAAGCCAAGTTGTTTGGGATTTTATCTAGCAACCTAATTCAAATTGAAAGCAAACAAGTAACAAGCACTAAACGAGATTAACAATATGATAAAGGCAAGCCCTTGGATGAGGTTATGGACTTTGGGGACTTCTATGATTCATCTATGATGTCGACACACACAATCAATCAATTTTCCTTAGCCTAGAACACTTAAACAAGATTAATCCACTCTCATGGTTTTAATCACTTTGCTAATTAACTAATAAAAAACAAACTCTCATTTGTGAAAAGTTAATTATCAAGTGTTAATTATAAGTTCTAATAGCCATAATACTTTATAAACAACTATTCTCATAGGTTAAGCAAGCAAAATCTCTTATTTAGTTCTTTGGGGAATTTCATCAAACACCTTGTGTGCATGAAATTCCTAATGATCTAGATTAACTTTCTCAAGCCTAATCTAGCATTATGAACACTAAATAAGAGAGGAAAGAAGTAATCTAAGCCCTAGACATCATAGATCAATCACGAAATCACCTAATGTACCTAATCCATGAGCTCTAAAAATACTACTCACTAATCATGAAGAACACACCAAATCTCATGAAACATGTGTTGCTAATCATGATTAGAGATTAAATAGAAGATAGATTAAGAAAACAAGATGAGATATTGCATTAAACTTCAAAGAATCTCTTACAAATCTCCAAAAACTCAAAAAGGAAAGGTTTGTCAAAAGGGAAGAAAAATTTGTCTACAAATTAGGTCTAGGGCCTTTATATAGGGGAGACCCACGACCTGGGTCAAGTCCCAACACCTGGCAGAGGTCGGCCAGTGTTGATGGCCGGTGTAGAAGGCTTTTGGTCGAGAGCTTCCACACCTGGTCGGCTTGGGCCGGTGCAGCCGGCCGGTGTTTCACTAGCCCCTAGAGATCAATCTACCAACGAGTACCCTGTGGCAAGGCATGAAGATGATGAGCTGATTTCAAAATCACCACATCAAAGGAAGCTGCATAAGATAGAAGATTCAGTGAAATTTATCTTCCCTTGCACTATAAACGATATTGATTTCTTGGATTCTCTATGTGATACATGAGATACTATGAATCTCATGTCTAAGACCATAACAAAGAAGTTGGGGATTGTTGATACTGAGCCTCCTAAAACGACACTCAAATTTGGAGACGCTTCTAGCACAACTCCATACGGGTTTGTGCGTAATTTGGTGATGCAAGTGGGATGATGTCTTGTTCCTGTTGATTTTACTTGGGACTCCTTTCCTTAAAACCGTGGGAGCAATGTTTGATATTCGCAGAGGACGACTTTCTTTCTCCGAAATCAAAAAGAGAGTCTTCTATCATGCAGTTCCTACTGAAAGCTCGTGTTGTACAACCATTTCAATGACGGGAGAACAATTTTAGACCCTGGAGATGACATTAAAAGGTCACAAGACGTTCCTATAGAAGCTCTTTACATCAGATCTCATGAAGTTATTAAACTGACAAAATCTGATTGCAAAAGCGTTTCAAGCGAGAGAGTTGGATTCTTTGTACGCATCTCTGGCTCTTCGGTCGGACTTAGGAAGTAATTTGGTTGGTTTTGTAAACGTTTGAATTGAGACTTAGAAGAAAAAGAAGAAACCCCGTCGATTTTAGGGGGATCGACCCGATTTTATTGGTTCGGGTGGATAACCCGTTATCAGTCTGGTTGGATTTGTAATTAATTTAAATTGTGAAGGTTATGAAGTAATTTCAATGTATTCGATTTAAAAGAAAAAAAAAAAAAAATTTATATCAGAGGGTGTTCTACGAACCATTTCATTTCGTCAGGTTTAAGAAAACCCTCTAATGTCTTCACTGCCTTGCCAATATAACACTTTGCTGAGAGCTTATTGGCATGTTATTCTCGGTGGGACTGAAAAGCATTCTCAGAGGTTGTAATGCTTCGGCATCCTCGTTTTCTTCCTGCAAAACAGATTTAGTTGTACCAAATATTACTAAGTTGTATCTTTTCGTTTCAAGAATTTCTTACAAAACCCGACTAGTTATACTAAGTATTACTAATTTGTACCTTTTCGTTTCAAGAATTTCTAACAAAACCCGACTAGTTATACCAAGTCTTACTAAGTTGTACATTTTCGTTTCAAGAATTTCTAACTTACAAAACCCGACTAGTAATACTGAGTCCTACTAAGTTGTGCAAATACATACCATTAAATGCTGAACGATTGACTCAGTTTTTCAGAATCGATTGGACTCGACTGTGTCTCTTTTTCTTCTTCTTCTACAGTTTTATTTACATGAATCGCCTCTCCATCTCCACATTCGGTCGGATTTCCGATGTCACTTGGGTTCTTTGTAGATTCCATAACTATAAGCATGTCTTCACCTTTGGTCGGATTTCCCTTGACACTTAGATTCTTTGTACGCATCTTCGGCTCTTCGATCAGACTTAGGAAGTAATTTGGTTGGGTCTGTAAACGTTTGAATTGAGACTTAGAAGAAAAAGAAGAAATCTCGTCGATTTTAGGGATTTTAGGGGGATCGATCTGATTTTTATTGGTTTGGGTGGATGATCTGTATCGGTTGGATTTGTAAATAAATTAAATTGTGAAGGATACGAAGCAATTTCAATGTATTTGATTTACAAGAAAATCAAAAAAATATATTTTTTTATATAACACATGGATATGAGACTTTTTTTTTTTTTTTTCATCTATAGAGAGGCATATTAGCATTTGGTCCGGTCGAAAACACTGTCGTAGTGAACAGAGTGAAGCCAGAGATATTGAACCAGTGACATCGCCGGCGATGGAGATAATGGCGGCGGATGATATTGGCATCGGCGTAGATGTATTCCCGCCGCTCTCTCCTCTCACCTTCTCTCTCTACGACTCATTTCTCACTTCTCACTGCTCCTCCTGCTTCTCTCTTCTTTCCCCAGCTCCACCGCAGTCTCCGGCCTCTCTCTACTGCTCCGCCGCTTGCTCCCTCACCGATTCTCCAATCGTTTCCCAAATTACTCCGGACTATTCCCCGATTCTGTCCTCCGACATCCGAGCCGCCTTCCGTCTCCTCAATTCGATCTCCTTCTCCGCCGTCGTCACTGCGTCGTTGCCGCACCGATTCGGTGGTCTTCTCACCAATCACCACCGCCTCATGGCTGATTCCTCCTTCTCTATCGCTATCCAACGCGCCGGCAATTTCATCGCCGCCGTTCAGAGGTCTGATCGGAAAAACACCGTCTTGGAGGAAGCGGCTCTCTGCTCTGTGCTAACGAACGCCGTAGAGGTGCAAGATAGGTCCGGACACGCTCTAGGAATCGCAGTTTACGACACGCGATTCTCCTGGATCAACCATAGCTGCTCTCCAAACGCTTGTTACCGTTTCGTGATCTCTCCTCATAGCGCCACGACGTCGTCGTTTCAGGATTATCCGAAAACGCTTTCTCACATCACCAACACAGAGAAGGTTTTCCTAAAGATCCAGACATTCTCATTTTTTAAATTACCCAAACGTCGAAATTGAAGAACTTTTTGCTACTTGCAGGAACATATTGGTGTTTCCAGCATAAATTCACT
Organism: Eutrema heterophyllum; assembly: GCA_002933915.1. Taxonomy (NCBI): domain Eukaryota; kingdom Viridiplantae; phylum Streptophyta; class Magnoliopsida; order Brassicales; family Brassicaceae; genus Eutrema; species Eutrema heterophyllum. Next base: position 435,548 of record PKMM01026215.1, on the reverse strand, counting down.
CTGGGAAGGTTGTTTCTTCTGTTTGAATGTTACAAAGATATCAATTTCTACATTTCTCCATTTTATATTTAGTTCTTTTTACAGGAAAAACAGTGAGATATGGTCCAAAGGTAGTTGCTAGAAGCATCAAGAGGATCAAGTGTGGTGAGGAGATTACTATATCATACATCGACCTAATGCAACCAACGGTTCGTTTTTGAGAAACCCGAGAATTGATTTCCTCTTGTTTGTCCAAATTCATGTGTTTTTGAGAAATCCTTCTATCTAGATAGGTACATGGTTTAGCTGCCTAAAAAGTTTATTCCTTTTTGATCATTAGGGATTGAGACAGTCAGATTTGTGGTCGAAATATGGATTTATGTGTAGCTGTGGACGATGTGCGGCATCACCTCCGGCTTATGTGGACTCTATTTTAGAGGTATCAATACAACAGAGGCCTCAGAACATGTAAAAAATTACTTTTCTATCACTGTTCTTTGGTGTAGTTGCTCAGTCGCCGTAATTTGAAATGAAAAGTATCCAATTATCAGCTTATTAGTCTGTTTGCATAATCATCTTTTTCGTCTACACGTTGCATGTAACAGCAACTTTGTTTAGATAGCTTCTTAAAATAGCTAATGTTTGTGATGCCCCTATCTAGGGAGTTATTGCGTTGGAGCCTGAAAAAACAACCCTTGGTCATCATCACAGAGCTACCGATAAAGATGAAGCAGTGGGAAAGATGACTGATCACGTCAAAGAAGCCATATATGATTTTCTATCAGACAACATATATCATGAAACATGTTGTGAGAAGATTGAGAGTGTGCTGCATCACGGCATCCAGATCAAATCAAATTCACAGCCATCTCATCATCTGCGGTTACATCCGAGTCACCATGTCGCTCTGCATGCCTACATTACTCTGGCTACTGCTTACAGAATCCGTTCGGTCGATTCTGAAACTGATATGGGGAAGGCTTTTGACATGAGCAGGATAAGTGCAGCATACTCTCTCTTCCTATCAGGTGTTTCTCACCATCTCTTCTCCGCAGAACCTTCTCTTGCTTTTTCTGCTGCAAATTTTTGGACAAGTGCTGGAGAATCCTTGTTAGATCTGGCCCAGAAGTTTTCGATGGAGTCCTATAGAGAAAATAATGTCAAATGCACCAAATGTCTTATGCTTGAAACCCGTAATTCACACAGTGATATCATAGAAAACTGTAGGCAGATTCTGAGTTGTCTCAGTGACATCTCACAAGCCGCGTGGAGTTTTCTCACTCGCGGTTGCCCTTACCTCCAAAATTTTAAGAGTCCAGTTGATTTCAGCTTTACGGGGACCAATTGCAAGAAAAAAGAATCGAGTGAGGACCAAAGGGTAAGTGTTCTCCTACTCTCTTTTCATTGCCTACTATATGCAGACCTTCTGACTGGTTTATGTTACGACCAGAAGTCACATTTGGTGTCTCAATCCATATTGTGATATGCGGTTGACGAATACGTATTTGTACTATGTGATCCAACAAAATGTTTACTGGTTACAGGAAAACTGGTCACAAATGAATACCAAATTGCTCTAATGATAGTGTAGATCAAAATGTGAGTGACTTGTTAACATTGAAAAAGCTAGTTACTAATTTTTTTTCTTCTTCTGGGGGTTAATACTAGTTAATAATATCAAATATTGCATTTTTATACTCCTATAAGGAAGAGTAAAAAACATTGCAAAATCAAGTTAGTTGTTGTGAAAATAAATATTGTCTGATAGAAATTATGAATCAAATACCATATAGAACCAACATAATTTTATAGAATTCGTCCAAGTGAGTTGTTATGAGTTAAGTGCCAAAACGTGTTGGCATATACTATTTTTACCCGCGCTGTGTGCAAGATAATTTTTTAATATATTTTTGTTGTGAAACTTGAATTGAATAAAAAAAATTATAAAAACCAAGCACTTTTATATATTTTTGTTGTGAAACTTGAATTGAATAAAAAATTATGAAAACCAAGCACTAAGTGAAACTGTTTGGCTTAATTATTTGTGAAAAACTTACCTCAAGTGATTAAAAAATAATAATAATTGTTTAATTAAAATCAAATATAAAACAATTACACATTGTGAGTGTCAAAATTAGCTAACCCGTCCATTTAACATGTCTTGCATCAGTTTAAGATATTTTCTATGATTTGACAAACCAACTCGCAAAAAACCGCAATTGTACAAACATTAACCCTAACTCGGCATACAATATGATAGAATAAAGACATATTTACTAATTTCTAAGTTAGATTGGTGGCCCCAAATTTTAATGTCTTATGCTTGAAACCCGTAAAAACTGGTGGACCCAACTTTTATATGTAATTTCTTTAATAAACGGTTGATATATGGGAAATTTGCCAAACAAATTTCCAACTTTGTCAATCTGGCCAAAAAAGACACGATCTTTTAGAATGACCAAAAAAACATCGAACTTTGGTTGACTTGCCAATTAATTACCAATGTTTTCGTTTACTCGCCAATTAAGCACACCGTTAGAAAACTTAACAGAATATTTCGGTAAGTAAAACGACGTCGTTTCATCTCGTTTTGAGATTTGCGAAAATGACCCAAAACGACGTCGTTTTGCTTAATTTTGTAAAATTTGCACTCTTTTGGATTCGAACTCGGGACCTCTGGGCTGCACAATAGGGTATTTTGCCATTGAGCCACTGACACTTTCAAAGGTATGTCTAACAAAATTTATTTTATATAGTAGGGATGGGCGTTCGGTTTAACGGTTCGGGTTCGTTTCAGGAAATTCGGGTTTCGAGAAATTTGAAATAAGAAGAATATGTCCGAATGGGAAATTTGAAATTCCGGGTTTCAGGAAATTCGGGTTTTGAGTTTCGAGAAATTTCTGGGAATTTCAAATTTCCCGAATTTCGGTTATGTTTTGAAATTCGGGTTTCGGGAAATTTGAAATTTTGGGGTTTCGGGAAATTTTAAAATTCGGGTTTTGGGAAATTTGAAATAAGAAGAATATGTCCGAATGGGAAATTTGAAATTCCGGGTTTCGAGAAATTCGGGTTTTGAGTTTCGAGAAATTTCGGGGAATTTCAAATTTCTCGAATTTCGGTTATGTTTTAAAATTCGGGTTTCGGGAAATTTGAAATTTTGGGGTTTCGGGAAATTTGAAACCGAACGCCCATCTCTACTCTATAAAATAAATTTGGTTAGACATACTTTTGAAAGTGTCAGTGGCTCAATGGCAAAACACCCTATTGTGCGGCCCAGAGGTCCCGAGTTCGAATCCAGAAGAGTGCAAATTTTACAAAATTAAGCAAAATGACGTCGTTTTGGGTCATTTTCGCAAATCTCAAAACGAGATGAAACGACGTCGTTTTACTTAACGAAATATTCTGTTAAGTTTTCTAACGGTGTGCTTAATTGGCGAGTCAACGAAAACATTGGTAATTAATTGGCAAGTCAACCAAAGTTCGATGTGTTTTTGGTCATTCTAAAAGATCGTGTCTTTTTTGGCCAAATTGACAAAGTTGGGGATTTGTTTGGCAGATTTTCCGTTGATATATTGTAGAGTATGGTTTTTTTGGTCATTTTGATACGAATAGTATTGACTATACAATGTCAAAAAGTGATGTCCTAATTTTTTGATTATTGACTATCGTTTACTGCAATTTCTCTTGATCAAAATGACGAAACCCACCAGTTTTGTGTGTGTCAGTACCCTAAAAGCGACAACATAATCTAAAAGTTTAGATTTGGGTGTTTTCTGATTTTACTATTTTCTTATTGAATTTTCGAAGGGAAAAGGTGAGTCTTTAGGGTTTAAAAGTTCCCCTCCTTTCCCGAAATTAGAAACATACTCTCTCACCACCTTCATAAAACCACCGAAGGCGATTTGTTGCCGGAATACACCATCGACTACACCGACGAATGCGATACACACCGACAAAGGCGATTTCTAGCCACAATCAACCGCCAGTATACACGGCCAAACTCAGTTATAAGCAAGACACATGTAGCCGGAATCCACGTCGAAGCCGATTGTTGTCGAGACGAAGAAATAATCAAGGTATTCTCGCACATCACTCGCTTTGGTTGCTTTTATTTGCCTAGTCTTCAGATAATTTTGCATAGTTGCTTCAGATTGAGCCGAAAAAGCGAAACCAAGAGAGCATAAGTGTTAATTAAGTACCGATTTTTGCACATGAGTGATTTGGATCTTCTGCGGAGAATAATTGCATCCGGTCAAGTGTCGTGGGTTCAGAGAGTTATCCCTTACCAGAAAATGAGCATTATACAAGACCTTGTAGCCGCACTTGAAGACGAGGAGGTGGAATTCATTAGGGATTCTCCTCTTGGCAAACTGTTGGAGATACCTTTGAAGCCGGCATGGTCTGGAACATTTGGGTTGTTTCTCTTATCTCGCCAGCTTTATGTGAATAGCAAGAATGAGATAAGGATTCTTTTTGCTAGAAACCCTATAAGATTTTCTCTTCGCAAATTCAAAATCGTCACCGGTTTAAAATGCAGCAAATTACCGACTATCAAGACGAAGAAGAGGAAAGCCGCAACATATCCAAACTATGACAAACGTTTCGGTAAGATTGAAGATGTCTGTCACCATCGAGAGGGTAATTGCAATACTCAACCGGAAACGTGGTTTAGACAAAAAAATTGGACGCAAGATGGCTTGTCTTGTGATTGTTGATGGGATACTACTTCCAACTGTCAACTATCAACGAGTCAAAGTTGTTAAAGATCACGCTGAAATAACCGAAGACCTAGAGTCATTCTTGGAATATCCATGGGGGAGATTGTCGTTCGACATTGTAATGCTCGCGTTCCAGAAAAATTGATTATTGGGGGAAATAATTAATTCGGGTTTGTTCGGGGGTAGTATCGATCGATACTAGCCTGTATCGATCGATACCATCCGGGGTTTTTCTCTAGGTTGTGTTCTTCCTCTTTTCTTCTTCGGTGGATAAAACCATTCTTGGGTAAAAATCAGAGTTGGTCGTGAGAGAGAGAGAGAGAGGAAGGGAAAGAAAGAGCTTGGTGAAGCTTGGATCTTGCGAGATCAAGAGAGTTTGAGCTTGGAGAGAAGCTTGAAGAAGAGGTTGGAAGAGCTTGGTTTTGGCGTGAGCTAAGGGGGAAGAGAAGAAGGTCTTCTAGAGCTAGATCCATCCTATCTAAGGTGAGTTGTGACCAAAGGTTAGCAATTAAGCTTGTGTGGTGCTTTGTTAAGCTTGATTGATGAGTTTGGGGCTTTGTCTTGGCGATTTCTGGGTTTAGATTTCGTGAAGGTTGTGAGTCGCAGGGGAGTATCGATCGATACTATGGGTGTATCGATCGATACCAGTCCCTTGTCGGTAGACTCGAGTTGTTTTAGTATCGATCGATACCAGGTGTTGTTTCAGTATCGATCGATACCAGTTCCTTGTCGGTTGACTCGTGTTGTTTTTAGTATCGATCGATACCAGGCTTGTATCGGTCGATACCAGTCCTTGGTTGTGCCTTGAAAGCGTGTTGTGTGTTTACTTTTCAGGCGGTGTGTTTAGCTTTTCTTGGAGTAGAATTGCTAGGCGTTGGTTTAGTTTTTCATGGGATTGAATTGCTAATTGTGCTGGAAGTTTTAATTGGTGTTAATTAATTCTTCGTGTTGATAATTGCTGATTGTTGTGCTTGTTGGTAGCCTGTTGTTGGGAGGATCAATCTCACTCAGCGTTTGGTTAGCCAAATGTTGATGCATCACTTTTGTCGATGCAGGTAAAGATAAGGCGTGATCGTGGAATCGAAGCAGTGAAGAGGGGATGACTAGGACTCGGGGTTTTTGTTGTTGTTGTTGTTGCTTTTGCTGTTATAGAACTTTAGCTTGTATAAGCTGTAGAACTNTGAGTATCTTTATTGTGATGATTGTTTTTAGTTTTCTTAGCTTGTGCTTCTGCACGTATGCAGATGGCTAGAGGGCGTGGTAGAGGTCGTGGCCGTGGTAGGGGTCGTGGCCGTGTGCCGGAGGAGCAGGTCGAGGAGTCGCGTGCGAGTCAGGTTGGGTCTGAGGGCGTGGCCGGTGTGAGTGCCGTTGGGGCTGGCGTGAGCGCCAGTGTGGCTGGTGTTCCAGCGGGTGCTGCGGGTGTAGCAGCGGGTGATGCTCGGGCCCGAGATGATCGCATAGCGGATCTTTTGACGAGGTTGTTGGAGCGGTTACCAGAGAGGGTACCGGCTCAGGCTCCTGTGGTTCCGGTAGTTGTGGAGGCTCAGCCTCAGGTGGCAGCTGCGGTTGCTGAGGAGCTCCCATCCTACCTTAGGATGATGGAGCAGATGCAGAGGATTGGCACGAGGTTCTTCTCTGGAGGTGCTAATCCTGAGGACGCTGATGCGTGGCTGAGGAGGGTAGAGAGGAATTTCCTCTTGAGAAGGTGTCCCGCGGGATACCAAGTGGATATTGCGGTCCATTATCTGGAGGGTGATGCGCATCTCAGGTGGAGGGGTGTGGCAGCACGGAGAGTTCAGGCGGTGATGGTTTGGGCGGATTTTGTGGAGGAGTTTAACTCCAAGTACTTTTCTTAGGAGGCGTTCAACCAGTTAGAGTCGAGGCTTGCGAGTTTGACTCAGGGGGATCGGTCGGTACGCGAGTATGAGGTGGAGTTCAACCGGCTCGGTCTTATGTTAGACGAGCGGTTCAGAGTGAGTCGGCCCGTGTGCATAGATTTCTGATGGGTCTTCGGGTTGACTTGAGGAACCATTGCATGGTGAGGGCTTGTTGCACGGTTGATGAGTTGGTTGAGACTGCATCTTTGCTTGAGGAGGGTCTGAAAGACGAGGTGGTAGCGGTTACACCGAGTTTTCAGGCGAGACCTGTGCAGCAGCAGTCCTGTCCGAGCAGAGGCGGTAAGCCGATGCAAGGACAGAAGCAGAAGCGGGAGAGCGCTTCGAGAGGTAGTCAGGGTGGTCCGGGTTGCTTTGGTTGTGGGAGCATGGATCATCGAGTGGCGAGCTGTCCTCAGAAGGGCGGAGTGCGAGTGGATCCTCGAGTGTGCTATCACTGCAAGGAGGCGGGGCACATCAGGCCTCAGTGTCCCCAGTTGCGGCAGAGTGAGACTACGGTGGTGCAGCCCGTCAGGCAGGTGGCAGCAGCGCCTCGAGTGTACTCCATCACCGAGTCCGGAGAGCCGAGTTCCAGGCCGATCACAGGTATTTTTCTTAAACTCATCTAAGTTTAATTCTGTGTTGGGGAATGTCGTGCTTGTCGGAGTGTTAAGGTTCTTGGCACATGTATATGTGCAGGGACCTTGTGTGTTGGGGGTGTAGAGTGTCATGTGCTGTTTGACACGGGAGCATCACATTGCTTCGTTTCCCCGGAGTTGGCCAAGAAGGCTAATCTTCGAAGCGAGCCCGGTGTGAGTTTGGGTTTCGTGGAGGTTGCCGGAGGGAAGCTCCTGAGAATTCACGGTCGGGTCCATGCCTGCCGATTTGATTATCTGCTCAGTGGAGCTGTACGATGTCATCTTGGGCATGGATTGGCTCGGGAAGTTCAGAGCGCATTTGGACTGTCACCGAGGGCGAGTCGAGTTCGACCGAGGGAAAGGGAAGTTGGTGTATCAGGGTGTGAGACCAACTTCCGGGAGTCTCGTGATCTCGGTTGTGCACGCGGAGCGTCTGATCGAGAGGGGTTGCGAGGCGTATTTGGCTACCATTTCCTTGTCGGAGGCCGTCGGAGAGGCTAGGGTTCAGGATATTTGTGTGGTTCGTGAGTTCCAGGATGTGTTCCAGTCGTTGCAGGGGTTACCACCGTCTAGGTCGGATCCTTTCACGATCGAGTTGGAACCAGGGACGACACCGATATCCAGGGCTCCTTATAGGATGGCTCCAGCAGAGATGGCAGAGCTGAAGAAGCAGCTGGCGGAATTGTTGAGCAAGGGGTTTATTCTCCCGAGTTCTTCACCGTGGGGAGCACCGGTGTTGTTCGTGAAGAAAAAGGACGAAAGTTTTCGGTTGTGTATTGACTACCGGGGACTTAACCGAATCACAGTGAAGAACAGGTATCCTCTTCCTCGGATTGATGAGTTGTTGGATCAGTTGAGAGGGGCTACTTGGTTCTCCAAGATTGACTTGGCGTCGGGATATCATCAGATTCCCATTGATGAGTGATATGCTCAAATTAATACCCTAAAAAGTACTAAAGCAGTGTTGCAGTATAGTTAGGGGTCGAACACAAGAACTCCAGAAATCACGCAATAGATTATGTAGATCAGAATTAAGCTAAACCAAGAAGATGT